>JAOXNZ010000012.1:24498998-24531040 GCA_028566095.1 Kryptolebias brasiliensis | reverse complement strand
TGTAACATGTAAATAAAAACAGAATGCAATGATTTAAAAATCTCATAAACCTACAATTTATTCACAATGGAACATAGAAAACATATCAGATGTTGAAACTAAGAAATTGTACTTTTTGAAAATTTCTAAATAGGGTAATTTTAAATTTTATAGCAGCAACATATCTCAATAAAGTTTGAACAGAGGCAACAAAATGCTGTAAAAATGAGTGGTACAAATGAGAAACAGCTAGAGGAGCATTTTACCAATTAACTAGTAGGATCAGTAAGAGGACTGGGTGTAAAAACAGCATTTTGAGAGGCTGAATCTCTAAGAAGAAAAGATGGGCAGAGGTTCACCAGTCTGAGAAGAACTGCACCTAAAAATAGTGGAACGATTTCAGAATAATGTTCCTCAAAAGAAAATAGACTTTGAATATCCCATCATCTACAAGTCATTCTGTCATCAAAAGATTTCAAGAATCTGGAGAAATCTCTGAGGTCAAAGGTCAAAGCTGAAAGTCAGTATTGGATGTTGGTGATCTTGGGGCCCTTGGGGGCCACTGCATTAAAACCGGGTCTGGTTCTGTTCTGGACATCACTGCATGGCTCAGGAACACTTCCACAGATCATTGTCTGCATCCACAAATGCTGCTCAAAGCTCTATCAGGCAGAGAAGAAGCCAGATGTGACACCATCCAGAAACACTGTCGTCTTCTCTGGACCAAAGCTCATTTCAAATGGACTGAGACAAAGAGGAGAACTGTTCTGAGGTCAGACAGGTCCAAACCACGGAGGAGAGGAACCATCCAGCTGTTATCAGCACACAGGTCAAACGCCTGCCTCTCTGATGGTATAGGGGTGCATTAGTGCCTCTGGAATGGGCAGCTTACACATTTAAAAAGGATAAATCAATGCAGAAAAGTATCAACAGGTTTTAGAACATCTGCTCCCATCCAGGACTGTTGAACAACTAGAATCCTCTACAGACAGAATGGGACAACATTCCCTCCAAAACCTCCAGCAGCTGCTCTCCTCAGTTCCTAGATGTTTACAGACTGATGGTAGAAGAAGAGGAAACGGGGACCTAGAACAACTTTTGTTAGATTTCTTTGTTGCTGCCATAAAAATCAAATTGACCTTTTTTATAATTTCTTAGTTTCAACAAGTTTAGGATCTGCAAATCACTGCATTATTTTTATTTACATTTTACAGAATGTCTGAACTTTATTGGAATTGATATAATTTTTCTCTGAATATTGCGGTAGATAATATACATGTATTCACATATGGATAGTTTGTACCTGCAGCTGCATACTGAGCCATACTCATGCACTTCCATGTCACCTTTAATAAGGTTGGCATGCTGATGGAGGTTGGACTGGTCAGTCGACGGTGAAGCTGTCGTCATAAACAGCCATGAGAATATCATGATGAGGAGAATGAAAGCAGGTTAGTGGATTATGCAGATTACTGAGACATGCTGGCTCCACAAACCATCACTGACAGGTATTCTGTTTGTTTGTAGGCAGCTGTATCAAATCTTCATTTTTAGTTTTTTCAAATTTGCATTGAAGACATTATAATGCACGCTTCCTGGTAAAATACGTCCATACTCCAGAACCAGAGCGAATTTTACCTCTAATTATATTTTGTCTGGACTATAAAGGAAAAAAAAAAACTTTACACACATATGATTTAGTTTATTAAATGATTTTTATAAATCTTGACAATTACATGATTTGTTAGTTGTTTTTGCAAATTTTCATTGCTATAAAAATACTATTAAAAATTATGTAAAAAAAAAACAATAACTCAAGTATCATACAAAACATGCTATTTCATCATTAACTTTGTAGTGTCATAAATATTAAATAAAATTCCTCCATAAAATTATGCAAATATTGCACAAGTTCATCTCAGAAAATGTTAATTGTGTAAATCATGCAGCAGCTGACTCACACTTATAAAAATATCTACATGTGATGCACAAATGGCTTCATGTTTACTGCATGGATTAGAGGGACTGATGCAGCAGAATCCAGAGAAAGAGGCTGAGTTCATGGCACAGGTCTGAAGCTGAGGTTAGTTAGGCATCTGACTGGAAGTGAAACCAAAATACTTCAAGTGTGTAAAATCCATGTTGTCTTAGAGCACCCTGCAACTTAAACAGCTAACTGTGAATCAGTTAGTCGGATTTATCTGAGTGTCTCTGAGGGAGTAAGGCACAGGTGGGGCTGAGGGTGGGGTTTAAAGGAGCAGGGAGGGGACAGGTAAAGGTATCAGGGACTGCAAGCGAAGGAAGCAAATTAGCAGCATCTGATTGGCCGATGAAAAGCTTGACAACTTAGTCATTGGTAGTATTGACACAGCATCATTTTGTTGTTGTCATGGCGATGTGTCAGCTTTAGTCTCTTCGTGCCCCACCTGGTCCCTGGTGGGCTCCCGGTCCAGAATAGGGCTCAGACCTCTGAAGCCAACGAACGGCCGCATCTGTACCCCGTTTGATGCCGACTGTCCAAACTCAGGCGAGGATGACTCGATGGGACAGATGTAGTCCGTGGACTCATCGGGACGTCTCCTCCTGAGGTGCGTCAGGTTTGAGAAGCCCAATTTCTTTGGCTGCAGAAAATGAGAAAGAAACAAAAACAACAACTTTTAGTTGTGTCTTTTTTTAACTTTTCTAATCCCGCTCAGAAGCATCTATGGTCTCAATTTCAGAGCTCTTTACCTTTGGCATCATTATCAGTCTTCCATAAGATGGCACCTCACTGAGATGCAACAACTGTTGGGAGACTAGTTGGTGAAAATAAATCCCTTAGAAGGGTGGGAAAATTGCACGAAAATACGTGAATTTTCTGTTGCAGTTTTACTAAACTGAGTGTTTACAACCAAGTGGCCATTGAGGCAGGTGGTTGCATTTTGATTGACCAGGTTATGAAATTTAGGGCTTATTTTTGTGTGTATAGCTTGCAAAACTGCAGTCTTGGCTGTACACATTATTTTTTCCCTTCATCAACCTCAGCTTGCTTTGTACCCAACTCGACAGCAAATTGCAAGACATTCGGGAAACTCTCTCATGAATGCCATTCGTCAACTACTCACAGAAGCATTTAAAAAAGCCTGTTGCAAGCTTGATGACTACTTAAACAGCATATTAGAACTCTTGGATTTTAAATAATACAATGTAAGTAGCTGGATTAGAATCAGAGGGGTTTAGTTTTTCCTGTAAAGCACACTGAGATAATTTTTGCTGTAAAGATAAATTGTGTTGATGTGAATGCTTCTTTAGACAACACAAAAAAACAAAAGTTTAAACAGGCAGAGTAGGAGGTTAAGATTTAACGTACAGCAGTCTGTACAGTACAGCTAAAATACATGTATGATACACACTAAAGCTGTGTGGGTGTTATTGACATGTGAAAGGTTTTGTTTTGTTGTTAGTCTACATTTTCATTGCCTGTGAGAAATGTGTCAACAGGAAGTGAGACACCACAGTTTTTATATAAGTTTCCTTTTAGTTTGCTCTTGCTGCTTGAGAAATAAAAACCACATATTCTCACTCTAACAAATCTATTTTATGTCATTTAGCTCTGCAATTTATTTAGCACACCAGCTTATATTAGCCTATAAAACCGTCCACATTAATATGACTGCATATAGAGCTTAAAAACTGTAAGATCTAAGTATTGGAGGGCAAACCTGGTTCAACTGCAAGTGTAAATTCTGCTTTGGGTTGGATTATTTTCCCATATTTCCTCAGCAGAGCAATGAGGGGCTTAAAGCTGAAGCTGCAGCAATGGCAGAGTCTTAGAGCAGAGGAAAAGCAGAGGCGTCCTGCATTCACAGGATTAAAGACAGAGAAGGGCTCAGAGATTAAACTGAGTTGACACACCGAGGCCTCACCGCAGATTAGGATGTTTTTTCCTCACACATAAAGGAAGAGAGGACAGGTTAACTGTGTGTGTGTGTGTTTCTGTATTGCAACATTTTGTCACCTCTGCTTATTCTAAAGGTGTATTTTTGTGTTTTCTTACCTTGACTTTAGCTGTGATGCTGAGTGGGGAATATCCCGCTGCCTCAATGTATTCCCTCTTTTCCCGTTGAGCCTGTGCCCCCACTAGGTTGTGGAACTTTGTGTTTAAGTGGCGCCTCAAGAGTGTTTTTTGAGGAGAGATGTTCAGCAGCATAGCCAGTGTGTCGGAGTTAAACCGAGGCTCCAGCATCTATCAGAGAACAAATAATGTAAGATGAAGAAGTTTTTTTTTTGTAATTTTTTGTTGGTACTCTTAGTTAGCCTTCTGTTACAATTAGTTTAGTTTAGTTAATTTGCTCTGTACTTTTGGGTCTTATTTAGATTATCTTAGCTCATGTTTTAGATGAGTTTAGTTTAGCTTGTTATATTGTGTGTTTTCACGATGACTGTATTTTTGTGTTTTCATGCTGTAAAGCACTTTGAACCGCCTTGTTGCTGAAAAGTGCTATATAAATAAATTTGACTTGACTTGTTCTATAAACAGTATGATTATATGTGCTCACGATCAACCCTCCGTGCACACCACTGCCCCTCAGGTTGGGTGCGTATTCAGCCAGGTCCACAGATCTGAGCCACTCCATGACCCGGTGGTTGGACCACTGGACCACCTCACTGGGAGTGAGCTGGCTCTGAAACACACAGGTACACAAGCCACTGTAGATCTCCAAATAAATGACTGTCTTTACCTCTTGGCACACATTTATGCACATTTAAAACAACGGAAACATACTTTATTTTACACAAGAAAGTTTGAAAACTCTAAAAACATAAATCTCTGTATAAGCAAAACACCCAGGTAGTGACTTCTTCCTTCTTTGTCAGTTAAACAGCCTTGTTAACATTAATAAGAGCACAGCTCAATGTATTCCTGATTATTTTTAAGCTTCATATTTGCAGAAGTGAGCAATACTGGCCCTGATGCCATCTTTGCAACGTATTCTTCAAACTTTACCTCATTGCTGGGTCTGCGTTTGAGGCAGTTCGGGTTAAATTTGTTGACATGGAGAACGTGAATGGCACACTTGATGCTGAGGTGGTGCAGCTGGCTGGTTACTTTGAGGAACAACAAGTCATTCTAAGATGGAGGGAAAAAAGACGAGTTCAGGCACAAAAAAAGGAAACATTTTAGCACAAAACTTTTCATTGCAGGGAAGCAAATACACACTTATCATTTTTAAATTATGCAGATTTAAAGCAGTGAGACTTTCAGCTGTGGGTAGAAACTCACCACAGTGAGGTACTGCAGCATCTGTCCATCCACTCTTCCATCATTAAACTGGTCTTTGTACTGAGGAAGGCCAATGTCATCAAGCCAACCTGGAAAAAAAATAACAACATGTATTTAATTAGATGTAGACTGATTTGATCAGCCAATATTTGCCACTTAAAATAATAATAATAATAATAATGGTAATCAGCTATGTCTGCACATGCTAAACTGATTACCAAGTAGCCCATAATTTAGTTTTCTAGGTGTCCAAGTTCCTTTACCACTAGTACAGTTTTGTGTAAGTTAAGCAATTATGTAAAATTTTTGTTAAATGGAAAATTCACGCAAATTTAAAAATAAGAGTTATTTATCGGCCAATCACCTGCCCTCATTTTTAAAAATCGATATTGGCCATAGAATAAAAAAAACATACCAGTTAAAGGCAAAAAAACTGATAGGATAAATGTTTATCTGCATGTGTCTGTGTGTGATTTCCTACGAGTGGCCCAGACGTAATCCAGCTCTGCAGATTTCTCCGGCTGTTTGCTGGTGACGTTCTTCATGGAGAGCTGGAGCTTCTTCCTGTGGAGTGGATTCTTCATGGCCAGTTCCTGCAGACAGAAAAATAAACAATGCTACAGGAGGTTCACCTGAGAAAAAAAGAGCTGTCAGGTTGGTTTATCTAATTAAAATGATGCTGCTGAGAGAGACGGAGAGCTTGTAGGGGTATGAGGCGCACAATGAGGGCGAAACTAAAGAGCTGCTTGAAAGGCAGAGACAGGCGTTCCTAAATACCAAACAGACAGACGGACGGTGACACTGATCAGACAGGAGTGAAAATATCTGAGGCTGGATGCAGGTAAAGCAACAGACATCTCTGAGTGTGTGTGTCTGTACCTTCTCCAGGTCGTGCGGGCTGGCCAACAGCAACGTCTGACCGCTGCTGATCCAGTTCCGAGCGAGGAAGCCATATTGACCGAGTCCGATGTCATCCAGCCAGTCGCACACCTGCTCTGTGCTCCACTTAGAAAACGGCAACCTTAGATCCCTGACAAGAAACAAATATCAGCGTTAAAAAGATGATATCCATCAAGATAGCTGCATTCAAGGAGAACAGCTGAGACATTTTTATTACCAAGTATGCTAACTATGCAACAAAGTTGCCACAAAAGGATTAAACTAGCCCTGAAAGAGTCATCCAACTTAACTTCCTACAAGAATTTATATATTATTGCTGTTGGGCGTAAACCTTGCATCTCCATAAACACAATGAAAAAAAAATAAATAAAGAAAAAGTCTCTGTTTTCAGTTAAATAAACACAGGCTCACAAGCGGTCTCTTTTTGACACTTTTCATTGGTTAACCATCCATAAAACCACAGATGGGTATGAAGGGTGACTAGTAAAGTTGATTTATTCAAAAACATGAAAATGGTGAAAAATGGAAATACAAGGTTTTCACGTGACAGCGTTGACAAAATACATCCATCATTTTTGAATACCAGCTAAAGTTACATGCTTTCATATAAGTAAAACTTTTAGAAGCAGATAAATAAAGTTATGAGAGAGTTTAGTAACATTCTGTAGTAATGTTACAGTTTTGTGTGTGGTCTTCATATGAGGATGCTCCTGCCTTTGGTGCTACAGTACTTCATTACATACATGTTCAGTTTTATGTATAAATGTGTCAGTGTACCGTGTTTTTGCTGAACGGGCCAGTCGTGGTCCAGCTGTCGCTCTGAAGCCCCCCCTCCTGAAGTCTCCCAGCTCTGGATCGTGAACCTGGACAGGACTGCCCGACTGACTGCGACGAATCCTGGAGACAACAGAGTCAGTGATGAACTTCCAAAGACCTACAAACACTCAGAATGATAACAAGCAAAGGTTTTATTGGTGAAGCCTTCAAAACTTACTTCCCCCAGAGTTTCTTAATGCCTCGGTGGCCTTTCCTTTTCTCTGGTGAGACAGGAGACTGCTGTCCAGAGTCCACTCCAGAGGACAGCGGGGACTGATCTGACAGGATGTACTCCTCCAGTTTCTCTGAGTGGTCTGCAGGATGTAAACAACATTATTAAACCTCTTTGTGATTCTTTGACTTGGCATGGATCAGAAAACATGAGCAGACTGCTCCATGATAAATGAATTGTCTGAAATCTTGACATATGTACGGCACACAGCTATATTTGAGTGCCTGGAAATTGCTCTAATAGGTCAGTTTTATAATTAATTAAGAGTTGTTTGAACCTGTAAATAAATGTTTCTAGTAGTTTTTCCCTTTTGACTCACAATATCTTATAGATTGTTGAATAAGTATTATGAAAGCTAATATTTCTATTAAGTTTGAACAAGAGCTTTAGAAATGAAGCTGCTATGATAAACTGCTATGATTTCTGAATGGACTTATTGGGTGTGTAGGAAGCCCGGGACCAGGTCTTCTCTGTTTCAGTGTTTATATTTGTTGTGAAGTAAAATTAGCATAAATCTCTTTAAAAGAAAACAACATACAACAACAAAAATAGCTTATAAATAAAAATGATTTCAAATGAATGTTAAACAACCATCAAGAGATACAGGCAAACAACCGTATGAAGATGCAAAATACCAACGGACACATTACAAGGCAGCATTTGTTGTGGCAATACAAGAACAACAAAAAGATAAAATGATAAAAAAAATAAAAAATACGCTGAGTCACAGATGGGCAACAAAAGTAAAATTACAGACAGCAAACACCACCAAAATAGTGCAAAACAACCAGAAAAGCACTGCAAACAATGCAGCTGAAGGCAAAAATTTCCTCCAGGATGATACTGAGTATTTTCAACCTTTAGCCTTGTTCTCAACAGCAATACCCACCAACATCATAGAGGTCATGTTTTCCTGGAGATCCTAAGTCAGAGGAGGTTAGTAATATGAGGAGAAAAGCAGAGGCCAGCATTAGTCAAACCTTTTTTATTTTCAGAATAAAAGCACTTCTTATTGTTGATCAGCAACATGCAAATATCCTTCTTTTAGCATTCTAATAATAGGTCTTAAAAAAATCTTAAAAACCCTGAAACCTTAAAACTGCTTCTACCTAAAAGTGTTTGAAGTGATATTTTAGATTCAGTCCTATTTTTTTCCACTTTCATCTGGGTCTGATCTGTGGAGTGGGGCTGTGTGAGGTCGTGAGAGTGATAAAGGTCATCAGGTCACACCATTTTTCTGTTTATTTTGGGACTCGTTCACTGGCTGATCTGCACACGTCCTTTAAGCCTGCGCTCCTCATCCTCTCACGGCCGTTTGGTTACTGTCCTACCTAGAGCTCCGGCTCTGTAACCACAGATATCGTACGTATGTGCTTATAACTTGAACTTCAAGTTTTAGCAAATGCTAATATCAGAGCCACATTTTATCTTCAACAGCCTTCTGAGTCATGAGGGAGTCCCAGTAATCCTGGTTTTAGAGCTGCTTGATCCTCAGTGAAACCAGTTCTTCAGCTTGACTCAGCTCAGTTCGTAGGCTTTACTGTGACGGAGAAAATCCTGTTTTCTTCTGGAGGTTAATAATGTTTTTGTTTGATAGATGATGCATGTTTGTGTGACTTCAAAGTGGGAACATTACGTGTACTGACTTGGTACATCTGGTTTACTGACATTTGAGTTTCTGTGAGGGCATACAGTACCTAAAACCGGAGCGCTGGCACTCCTGCAGCGAACTGCGATCAGAATAAAAACAATCCAACAAGAAAAATGGTCACAAAGAGGAGAAAAAGGAGAAAGTGCATATAAAATTAAGCAATTGAAGCAAACTTAGTTGACAAAAAGTTTTTAAACATTAAACATTCAATTTTTGGTAATGGTAATCTGTTTACACCAAGAACTACTTTCCCATTTCAAAAATAATTCAAACATTAAAGGAAAGATCCTCATTTGCTTTGTTTGCAAAGGTAAATCACTGAATAGACGACACTCTTTCCTTTTGACGCCAAAGTAGCAGAGGAGCTAGTTTAGAAACAACAAGCTTGGTTTTGTCCAAACAGATCTGGTTTCTTCCTTTTGCAAGTGAACCCCTGAGACCCGCCACACAAACCAAGTTCAGCAGAACCTTTCATTATGTGGCCTCATCCTCACCTCCACAGTCAACATCACAGCAGCCACAATACTTGTTATTATCATCATTTAACCATCTAATCCAACTCAAGTCATGAGCAAATTCATATGAAGCATCAACACCAGGTGACTAATGGTATACATGTGCAAGATAAAGATGTTATGTTTCTCTTATTAAGACATAAATATTTTCAATAAATAAGAAGCATTTTAGAAAATTTTACAGGTCAAAAGCAGCAAAACTGGAAAGCTGAAAAACAAAATGCTTTGATAAGTGTCTACATCAGCCACATCTGATAATATTTGTTTATTTAATAACTTTAATGAACTGCAGGAGAATCCTTTTATTATGCCAGATGATTTCACTCTTATCCCATTAACTGGGGTCATGTGTTTATCACTTGATATCCAGGACTGTGTGGTGTAAATTGTTTTTTTTATCTGGTTCTGGTTTGTGGATGTTCAGCTTCTGCTTGCAGCTCAAAACTTTGTGACTGTGTTCACAGATCTACAGCCTTTTTGGAGGAAAAAAGAAAAGAAGATTGAGAAGACAAAAACATGACTCTCTGTTGAGAGGAAGAAACTGCAGGAAAATCTCAGCTATCCACACCAACAAAATGCTTCACTGAAAGGATCGCTGAATGAATCCGGAGTTCTGCTTGGTTTCAGTACGTTTCCATGGTTACTGTGAACTCAGCCTTGTCTTCAGCTGAAAACCTGAAACTAACGTGTCTCTTTGTGGTGCAGAAACTCACTCAGACTGTAGTCTTTGTTGTGATCAGGAGAGAGGTGGAGAGGAGATAAATACTCGGTGTTTGGCTCTCTGCTGCCGTTCAGCTCATCCTTCCGTTTCTTCTTTTTACTCAGTTTCCCCGGCAGAGTTTGGTACTTGCTCAGCTCCAGCTGGGGACTCTGCAAAGTAAAATTAAATAAACAAACCAATGATTAATTGTTGAGTTGTATTTTGCACAAAATTTCAAATAAATTATCTTAATGTGGGATGAAAACTTATAACTGTCAGATACTTGTGCTGAACGGTTAAAATAGCACAAAGTATGAAGAAGTTGTTAGATTGCAAAAGGCAAAGAAAAATAAAACAAGAAAATATAAGCGTGAACGCTGAATCAACATTCAGACAAATATA
Source organism: Kryptolebias brasiliensis (assembly GCA_028566095.1). NCBI lineage: Eukaryota > Metazoa > Chordata > Actinopteri > Cyprinodontiformes > Rivulidae > Kryptolebias > Kryptolebias brasiliensis. Next base: position 24,520,582 of record JAOXNZ010000012.1, on the reverse strand, counting down.
CTTCATCCTCATAAAGTGAACACATTACTGTTTGTATTCTGTGGTTGTTTGCCTCTGATGTTCTCCAGCAACTCATGATTTATTACGTTTAGTCTCAGGGATTAAAACTGGGTTTTGAGTCTCTTGTCTTTCATAAGATAAGAGAGGTGGAAATGATGTGAATTGCCCTTTTGCTCTGTTGAATAACAGAATGTCCTTTGGAGGGTGACGATGTAAGAATCTGACCAGGCATCATAGTCAGCGGGGCTCTGAAGGAATAACGGAGAAAGGCCAACAGAGCGAAACAGCTGGGGGGCAGCGATGATGCCAAGCACTACAGACAGCCACTTCAGGTGGGTCTTGGCCCTGTGTGTGTGTGTGTGTGTGTGTGTGTGTGACTGGCTGTAATGCACAGGAAGCATTTGCTTCTTTTATAGAAAAGAAAGATTCAGCTTGAACTTCTTACAGCGGTTCATTTGGAAAGAGGAAGTCAAAGTGTAGCTGGAGTGCTACGTCATGATGTCTTGCAACAATTTACTCTTAGAAAAAGCAGAAAGTATCATTTGGTTCATAAATAAGCTCAGAAATTACACAAGATTTTACAAAACTTTTAAATCTCTGACACATCAGAATCTCTTAAATCCATGTTAACTTTACCATTTTTGTTGTCCTGCTGACAGTCAACAAAATAAAGTTTTCCAGGGACAGAATTTTCCAAATAACTATTTGTGAATTTTAATGTTTCTTTTAAATGGCCACTGAAATTATTAAATTATTATTAATTATAAAAAAAGAAAGAAAAAGTGTTACTTTCTGGTTACTTTAGTGGTAAAGGAAACGCTGCAAAAATACAATCTGTGATGTAGGTATGACGAGACCTCTTACAGATGAAAAGAAAAAAAGTTATAAGAAAGAAACAATTCAAATCTATTTCCATGATTAAAAAGCTGAAGAGAGGAGCTCTTGCAGCAAACACAAAGCTAAAGGTCAAATAGAAATGGATTTTTTTATTCAACATAAGTATTTATATGAGTTACTGCTCCATTAAAACTATAATGGAAGGTCCTGATTTAAATGTACTGAAAAATAAACATGTGACTGTAGATACCACGTGGATGGACTCTTTAAATCATTTTATATTTAGAATAAAGAAAAGAAAAAAAAAACATCTTGAAAAGTAGCAGCGTATACTGTGTACACATGAAGTGTGGAGCGAGAGGTGGTGTTTTGTCATGTTGCAGACCAGTACCTCTGCCCCTACGTCTGATTCAGTTTCAACTGGCTGGATCTCAACAGCCTGAAGCCCAAACAGACATGGGAGAGATAAAACAACATGAAACACACACACACACACACACACACACAGTTAGCAGGTGAGCAATCAGGAGGATTCAAACAGCCATGTTAGTATACTTGAAAAGACAGAAGCACATGTAGAAAGTTAGAATTGATTAATAGTTTAGTTGATAAAGTTGTAATATTTTAATTATGAGAGCTAATTAGTGGCGTTAAACAGACCTTTTGTAAAGATCCACTCTGCAACTCCTCAAGACTGCTGGACAGCAATCTGCGCCGATGCCTAAAAAAACAATCAGAATCTCACTGAGCTGCAGCTGCTGGAGACGAGTCGGCGGCTCAAAATTGTGAGAAAATAGATGAATTTGGTGTCACTAAACTCTGTTTGAGACCAAGCAACCAGTGAGCCACGTGGCTCCGTTTTTAATAGCCTCTTTTTGAAATGCAGGGCCTGTTTTTGTGTGCACGGCTTGCAAAACTGCATTCTTGGCCATGCACATTATTTTATTGTCCACCTCTGCCCACATCATGTCCACCATGGCAGCTGTCCCCACACTTATGATTTAATCTACTGGAGTACGCTTCTGAAATTAGGATTTGGAGCAGTTTTTAATAATTCTCATATAAATTTAATACAGCTGGAGGCAACTTAAAGACGCCAACAACAAAATTCAGATGGCTGACTCTGAGACCATTTTGAAGGACAAACTTTTTTTGACGGTGTTTAAAACTCAAGCGACAGGACTGCGCGCCTCTGCGAGTCACAAAAGGAAACTGAAAACGGCTGCGAACGTCACAAGACATTCTGGAGACTCCCTCATGAATGCTGTTCACCAACAAGTCGCAGCCCAGTGAGATACCACCTTCACACCACTGAAGTTGGATTAAACAGATTTCAACATGTTACTTTTATTATATTGTTTGTTAAAGTGACTCGAGCCGATGGTACTTACATTGACGACCCGTTTAGGAAACTTGTGTCGCCTGTGGTCACCAGCGACGTGTCCACAGAGTTCTGAAAACTACAAGAAACAGTACGTGAAATTAACTAACTTATAATATTCAGTGTGTTGTGTGTGTACTGCATATTTGCTGTGTATTTTTACCTAAAATCTAATTCTCTTTGATAGGGGGATGAGGATAACATAAGTGGAGAGGATCCTCTAGATGACATCTACAGAAACAAAGAAATATCAATTTTTTCCTGCAAAATATCAGTGACTCCAAAAAACACTGCTGAAAATTGCTTAAATTGTTTCCAATTTGTGAGCAGATCCTTTCCAGAATATTAATCATACCTCTGATCTGATGATATCAGAATGTGCTTTGTGTGTGATGGCTTTTAGCTTTAAACTTCCGCTCAGCTCCTCTTCACTGCTCCCTGCTTGATTGAAACAAATAAGTATTGGCAAAAATAGAGAACAGGTGGTTTAATTGTGTTTTTTATGACCAAAATCTTAGAACAAGAACCAGATGCAAGTCTCACCGTGTGTGAGAGCCATAACCTCCCTCATTTTTCTATATTGGCCAAGCAGAACGGTCAGTTCCTCTATACGACGATCCTGTTGCCACCAAATCCAAATATTACGGCTTTAGAAATTCACAGAAAAATACTGAACAGTAGCAGTGTAGAGAAGTTATTTAATTTACCTTTTCATCATTTGAGGCTAACAAAGACTCCATCCCAACCTTCAACCTCTGGTATTCCTGGTCTAAGAGGAGAAAAAAGGAGAAATTCAAAATGGATCTCTCAGAACTTTCATGTTAGTTAGTTCACGCCTTCTGATGGGTGCCTGGAGTGATGCTGGAGACAGACGTGACAGCCATGCTAATGCAAACAAGCAAAACAAATGCACAATGACAGCACAAGTGCTCATACACCATCACCTGGGACAGAGAGCGCAAATTTATGAACTGATGCACAGTAACTGAGGAGAAAATGAGCGACGTCTGTGTCAGAAACAACAACCTGTATCCAATAAAACAAAGAACATCCTTTTAAATCCACACCTAAAAGAACAACTTTCCCTCTTTTGTTTAATGGACCTACTTTGTCTTTATAAAATGCCAAAAGGGGATGATTTTCAAATAAATTATGGGAAATGTAGAGACATTAATGTCTGACTGAAACTAAGGAGTATATTTCAAGTGTAGAATCCCTCGGTAATAAAAGTGAAAAGATCTGGCTTCATAAAACTGTCAAACAGTTGTGAATTGTCAAGTGCCTGGAAAAGCACAGACACATCAGGTTGATTTGACTTTAAACAATCAGAAAAATAAAAAAATGTCAAATCGGTTGCCTAGCATTAACCAAAATCTTTTTTCACTCTTTGTTTTGTCTAATTTATTTATGACATAAACTTTGTTGTGTTTCACAGTTAGAGGTACTATGAGAAAAGGTCTGTGCACATTTGTGACAGAGACAGAGCTGAAAACATCTCAGAGCCAGATTTCATGATATAAAACAGGATTTCTCTTTTGCTGAAAAAGTGGCTCTGCTGTGGCTTTATGTTGTATTTAATGCAGATAGTGGGAATTCTGTCATTTTTAGCATAAAACTGTGTTATATAATTAAATAAGATTGATCATTTTAACTTAAAGACATATTCTTTAAGATATGTGAATTTAAAAAGGATGCAGAAAGTTTGTAATGTTTTGTTCAGACACACAGAAACAATCTTTGGTCCAGTTTCTAATCAAACACACCAACAAAAACATGATCAAGAATCTACTTAATGGATTATTTTGTATGTTTCCAGTTGTGAATGCATAAACTGGTGAAATAACAATAAAAGAGTTTGGTTTGAAATTGGACCAGTAAGAACAGCAAGCACTCCACGCCTTACATTTGTTAATCAGCTGCTTGATATACACCTCCTCTACAGCAGAGGGCAGCAGGGAGTCAAGAACAGTCAAAGTTCATATCAGAGGAGAGAAGAACATGTTGAATATATGTGAGTAATGTGAGCTGACAGACACGCGTATCTCTGGCCGTCTCTCACACATCAGCACGGACAGATCTGGATCTGTTGTGGTTTGTCAGGTTGTCAGTACCTCTCTCTGCGCTGTCGTTGGCGCTGCCGCCTCTGGCCAGCAGCTGGGTCTGCAGGCACACGATCTCTGAGTCTTTGGAGGCCAAGAGCTGCTGCAGCTCAGAGATTTCCGCCTGTGGACGAAGACAGAGTGGATGACTGTGAACTGACATGGTCTTCCAGGTCACTGAATATCCAAAAAGAAAATTAAGTTTAAGGCAACTGAGCAAACTGTGTTCTCTTAAAAATGATTTTCTTTAATTAGATGTAATTGACTAATAGGTTGGCCAGCGACACATCTACACTTTGTGGTTATAAATACAACCCCAACACCTCCTGCAGCTGCTTTCATTGTGATGCCGGCAATAAAAGTCTGCAAGAAAAGAGGAAGGGGGCAAAACAACTGAATGAATCCAAGATTATTTGACTCAAAGTCATTTTGTGGTGAAGGACAAATATGAAAAAGGAAAAAAAAGTTACAAAAGAATGAAAAACACCAGATAAAAAGTGTTTTAAGGTCAGAATCCTACAATCCTACACAATCCTACAAGTCAGTTTGAATGGAATGACTGTTCAACAAAAAGGAGATAAAAGCACCTGAGTCACACAAACACAGCTGACGTGTTGACATTAAAGGTACTCATTGCAACGTCATGAAGAACAAAAGTCTTAGACTACATTTAAAAAAAATGAATGCTGAGCTCAGTCTCTATGGCGCTCCAGCTACCTCCTTCATCCCAGATATTTAGTCTGGACAGTTGTCTTACTTGATCTCCCCCCCACACACACATTTAGCAGCAGATTTACTCTCACATTTCCACCTAAACATCTTTTCTGAGATTCTATGCTTGTCTTATTTTGCCATATTTGTTTACCTACATAGACTGGAGTAAACTCTTTCAATCTGCACCATTAGGAGAACCTTTAATATAGTTTCCAATGAGCACCTTTAACTTCATATAAAACAATGTACCTTTCATGCAAACTTGCACTAAAAAGGGAACAGCAAGGAAAGTAGAGGAATGGATGTTTATTCTGTCGGCTTCTGAACCCTAAAACTTAATAAATATGCCGATGTTTTAATGACAAAATTTATATCAAGACAAAAAAAAAGAAGGAAAAAAGCAAAAATGAGGCAAAGTTTTAGTAAGACAAGACATGGAGAAGGAAAAGTGTGCATGCAAAAAAAAAAAAAAAAAAAAGGCTTTTTATTTCCAAATTGCAGCACTAATTAATGGAAAATAAAAAAGTCTGAAGAGGGAAGAGCAGGAGGAAGAGGAGGCACCTGTGCGCCGCGCCAGCGCTCCTCCCAGTGTTGCTTCTCCAGCTGTGTGTGCTCCACAGTCAGCTTGAGGCTGGACAGCTGGGTCATGAGCGACTGGTAACACACATGGAGAGAATAAGAAATGGAGAGCTAGAGAGAGAGCAGAGGGAGGACGACAGGAAGAGAGTAATGATGGGGGAAGGGGGGGGAAAGAAGAGCGGAAAATAAAGTGAAGAGAGCAAGCCGCAGAGAGGAGTTAATAAAGAAGAAGAGAGGATGGAGAGAGAGTGAAAGAGGGGAAGGAGAGAGGAGGGAGGGAGGATTGTAAGCAGTGAGAAGCAACAGCAGTGTGACCTTCAAATTAACCAATGATAAGCAATGTGTTAGGAGGGATTTGGCTTATTTAAAACGTTTAAATTACCTTTTTACCTCTGTGCTTTATCAGCAAAAAACTACTGTTGTCAAACTGTAATGGCAGAGTTTAAAGATACCAAAAATGTTCAGGCGGCTGACAGGAAGTATGAATAAATATTTCAAAACAGTGTCACTAGTAGATACACGCATGTCTTTTTTGTCAATAAGTTAAGAATGAGTAGAACTGTTAATAGAAGAGTGGAACATCACCTCACTTCCTCCTCCTTCAAACAGATTTAAATGATAAACAGTGGCAGCCATTTTATTTTGTGGATATGTATAGTCATCACTCCATCAAAAATAAACAAATAAGGCATGTAGAAGGTCACTTTTACCAAAGAAGAGTTTTTACTTGTTTTGGAGTCATTTTAAACTGCACTGATCATTATTTTTTTTTCACTAAGGTAAAATATTTGAACACTTTTGCAGCTACAAGTTAACCCACCCTAAAGAATGCTCCCTAATAATAGTTTAATTAGTTTACCATAACTCACTCATGACCGACAGACAAAAGAGCTAATTATAGCAGCTTAATAAAGGAAAAACACATTGACTGAGAAATCTGAGTTTGACACATCAGGCCACATATTTATGAAAGCTTTTTCTATATAACACTGCTGATCATTGACTGACTGACAGGCCATAAGTTTGGGACCCTTAAAAGCTTCAAATCAATGCTGTAGTCTTATTTGAAGTGGTTTTCTTAGCAAACATATCAGTAGTTCAGTTTCCCCAAAGGAAAGGAGGGAACTTTGCAGAGAGGCCAAGTATCTGGGTGTCCTCCACTCTGTACTAATAAATTAATGCAAGGGGTGTTAGTTAACAATAATAATTACTAAATCAATGGCAGAAAATGATTGACAATTTACTAGTAATAACAGTTTTTATTAAGTAATTAGTAAATTATATATAACATTTGTTAATACAATGTTTTCTGGTAAATGTTCTTCTAATCAGCTACTTTATGAATCTTTAATTGTAAATCATAAAATTTGCCCTAATTTTTATCAGTGTTAAAGTAATGGCTTGTAAGTTTTGAAAATAAAGATGCAAAGCTCACATCACATCAGGAATGAGAAATAAAAGTAAAAATATGGTCTATCAGGTTTTAAAGGGTTTCTGTAAAGGCTGGAAACAGAAGGAATAACTTATCCAGACTTTGTCAAAAGACATTCTAACCTTCCATCAGTCTTCTGTTTCATTCCTTACATATCTGGTTTACTGGCTTGAAGCAGAAACCTTCCTGCCATTTCTGCTGTTTTTCCTGGAAATCTCGCAGCGAGGAACTGTGAAAATATTATAACTTATAATAGCCTATTTTGCAATCTCTGATAACGATGTGATATATCAAGATCACTAAAACCCTACAGTTGTTTTTTTTTCTGTAGTTATGTGAATTATATATTACCATAAAGCCACAAAGTGAGCACCTTTTTCCCGCATCTGTTCTTAATAAACACACAACATATGATGTGAATACCCATGAATGCATAGCAGCGTACCTTGGTGGCACGAAGCTTCCTCTCATACTGGTTCTTTTCTCCCTCCAGCTCCTCCACTTTGCTCTTCAGCTGCTTAACTTCCTGTACCAACTCCTGCAGGCAAACCAAATCAAATTATGTTTTAGGTGAACAACAGATTTTACCAACTTGTGCAGGTTTCAAAGAGAGAAAACGCATCCAAATATCAGGAGATTGTCAACAGCACTGGGATGTATGCATGCTAACAGAGAAATGGGAGGGTTTGTAAACATCATGTTCATACTCAGTGCAGTTATAAAAAGTCTCCAGGCCTGGACAGAACTGTGGTTAATAAAGGAAACATGATCCTCCTGAAACAAACACCACAAAGTGCAGTTATCAACAGGCAGGAAAAGGATGAATCCAGAACACGATTGGAAGGCTTCCAGGCTACACATCTGCCAGCAGATCATTATCACTGTCTGAGGGAAACCTTGTAAAGAATTACTTCTTGTTACATGACCCATCCACCTGGTCAGAGCAGGAGGAAGCAGACATAAACTTGGTTAGTAAGTGGAAGAACAGTTGTCATGCAAACAAACCACATTTGATCACATAAAAACACGATGCTGACCCAAGATGTACAAAAAAAAACACCAATCATGATCAGGTTGAAATATGTTCCAAATGTTTCAAATAAGTTGAGGAGTAAAAGGCAAAAGGATTCCTCAGTGTGTACCCTCAAACAGCTGTCAAACTGTTGAAGATTTTATAGCTCCTCAAAAGAGTGGAAGCATTTGGAAAACCAATCCAAGGTTTTAATTTCTGCAGAAACCAGAGAAGAATCACCCCCAGCATCCTGCAGCACACATACAGACACTCTGCACAAGAGAGGTTGTTAGTTTGATTCTGTGGAAAACTCCAGATACTTGGTGGTGCATGGATGGGTTAAAAGGTAAGAGAAGAGGAGGAATGATGGGGGATAAGATGAGTTCATCCATCAAGTCTCCCTACATGAACAGTCTGTCCTCCTTTGTGTTTCGAGGATTCGGACAGGCTCAGATCTGAGCTGGCTGACCCGTCAGGAGGACTGCAGCCCTGGGCTGGTTGGCCTCCGGGCTCCCCCTGCTGGGTCTCTTTCTCCTCCAGGGCCCGTTTCTCCTGGATGCGAGTGCTGATCTCTTCCTGAAACTTGCACATCTGCTCCTGGAGCTCACTGATGAGGTTTACCACACACTGGGAGGGACGGAGGTCAAATGAGAAGGTGGCAGAAGGTGTGAAATTGTGAGATGACAAGAAGGAAAGAGAAATAAATGAAAGTCAAGTGTGAGAATAGGAGAAGAAAAAAAAAGTGGATAATCAGACATAAACTTGTTTCTTAATCATTCCATAACTAATGTTATACCTTTATCACTGTTGGATGCTGATATAATAGAAACTTAAAAATACAAAATAATCTAAACAATAAGCATAAAACATGAACAATTAAATCCCTAGCATTTCTTGAACAAACGCATATAACCCACCACCATTTGTTGGTCAAACCATGAAAATAACATTATGTGCAATTTCATGCAATATTATAAGACGTTGTGTTCAGAGTATGTGTTGTGAATGATTCTCAGCTACTGCCACACCAAATTTTAGCTCAATATCTGTAAAACTGACTGAAATATTGCCATTTTTTTTGTGTTGGCTAAACCCAGTGGGCTGTGGCAGCCATCTTCTTATAGATGTACACACATTTATGGACAAAAACATTGTCGTCCACCTTTACCTTTTGGCAGCGGGGATTATAAACATAAAGCATGAAAAACAGCAAAAGTAAGATCAAATAAAAACATTGTTGAATTTGAGGATGAGAGGAGATAAAATCTTTTCAAATTATGGAGAATATTTGCAGCACAAATAACAACCCATTACAAACTAAGTAGTAGCTTCCCTAAACAGCATCATATCATTTTTTTATGCATATTAATATTTCCAACTTGTAATTAAAAAAAAAAGCGTTTGTGTTGTGAGCGCATGCAAAGCAGCTTGGAGGCAGATGCAGGTCAGGCATCAGGCCTCACCATGTCACATTGCTGGAATAGTGTGAGACACAGATACGTGTTCAGATATGTAACTGAACACAACGCAGGTCTTTGTGCTCCACCTCAGCCATGTGACGGCCGGCAGGACAGGAACGATGAGTTTGTTTTTAGGTTATTCTGGGGTCAGTGGAGAATGCAAACAGTCTGGTAGAGTTGGAGAGTTGAGGACAAAAACACATCCTGCCAGCTCCTGAGAAATTGGGTGTGTTCTTTAGACCAACTGCACTCTAATGATTCAATAAATCACTGTGACTTGTTAAAGAGACCATATTGTGCTAATTTACAGAAAAATAAATCCTCAGAAGTTCACTTTTCCTCCCTCTGTCATACTACCACTATCTCCTTCCAGCAGAAGCCACTTTGCACAATGTTTTTATGAAATAATGTTATTTTCACCATGGCTAATTTAAACCACAGGATACAGATATCTGGGTTTAATTTGCACAACTGTTGAGATGTAAAGACAGCAACCTAAATGCAGTTCCTCTTTAATGGTTTGAAACAGGTCTTAAAGTTTCTATGATTTCTGTATTTTGAAATAGCTCTGGTATGTCAGTTTATGGTTAATTCTAAGGGAAATATTAACAACTTACTGTGACAACATTGGAGATTACCTTGGAACTCTGATTGGCTTGGAGTGACCCCACCTTTGGCATCAAGGTGAATAACATTTAAATCTAAAGCCAAGTTAGACTGAGCAGAAACTGGACCATCACTCAGAATTTAGAACAAGAGGACTGATCAAGGCCAGATGAGAAGATGAAAGCAGTAGATGGACAGAGATAAAACTAGACACAAACGAGCACACAAAAGACCACATAACTTTCTTCTTTTTTTACACAAAGAATGTGATAAACTCTAGATCTGTGTAAAGATCACAACTCAAAGTCATAAAAAGACCATCAAACTAAGCGCCTCGTGTCTTTTCTCAGGTGTTTGACAGTTGGCAGCAAGTTATTTTATGTGGTCTTAGTGTGTTTTCCTGAGGTGAAAGTGTTTTGCCCTCAGGAATGCTCAGAAAGGATGCCTGTCATTCCTCCTGCCAGGCCACCGGAGCCTCGCAGCTGTTACTAAACAAACCCCCCCCCCCACACCCACACACACACACATACCCACACACACACACTCAAGTTTACTAAGACAAGTGTAGACTGGCGTTGGCTCCCATTGTGACAAAAGCAAAACCCCACAGCTGTACACCCTTATGATGGATTTAGTTTAGTATGTATAAGATTAGACAAACATCTTGTTAATAAACCAACTAACCATCAACCTGTTAGTGTAAAAAGCTCTGTTAGGTAGAACTGATGTTTTCTTATAGGTAGAGAACAATTATGATAAAAAACAAACAAAACCCAATCCTGAACCAGCCTAATAATCAGGCTATGAAGGTTATTTGAAAATGATGCATCTTCATTCCTGAACAAACAAGTAGTGGACTTAAATCTGAAATCTGAATGTTTTTATTGCCTTTAACAATCAGACTGGTGGAAATATAAAACGTAAGATGTGGGTCACTTTCGTTTTAAGATTATTTCAGACAGAACAGGAGAAGTTCATGCAGTCTTGGTTTTAGCAATGCTAGAAGTGTGGAATGGAAAGTTGAAGAAATCAACCAACACTTCTGTGATTGAGCCTAAAATAACTTGACATTGATTTATTTGGTGACGTAAGTGCTGATCTAATCGCCTTTTTATTTAAAAAAGAACAATGCACATGGTTGAAAAATGGTACACCTGTAAATGTGTCAAACTCAGCTAAGTAAGATAATTTCCATTTGTGGTCTCTGGAAAGTTGATACAACACTAAGGAAAAATAATAAAAAGAAATCAAACACAAACAGCAACACGCATGATATAACTCAAAATAAAAATATACCAAAAAAAGGTAAGTATGATTACACAGTTACACAGAGGTTAATAAAAGCTGATGTTCCTTCAGAAATTGTTTCAGATGAGCTTTAAAAAGTGGAAGACTCTTAAAGTTTGTGGTAAAACTATTTCAAAATTTATATTTTTTGACTGAGATCACAGTTAAAAAAACACTACATCATCCCTTAGCAACAAGCTAAACGTAGAAGGACACTTTGAGAACAAAGAACTCCACCAAGGGAAATAATCCAAACAAGTCTTCAGACGTCCTTCAACACCACGTATCAGACAAAAAATTAAGGCCGATATCAAGGCTCATGTTGGGATTCTCTAACTTCAGCTTTTCACACATAGATTGCGTTTTGTCTAATAGATAGAAAAGGCACAAGCTATCCATCCATCCATCCATCCATCCATCCATCCATCCATCCATCCATCCATGATAAATAGATACATTTTAAAATATGATCTTCTGGATGATGTGAGTTTGATATTAACAGCTCAGTTTTCTTTTTTTATCTTTTGTTTTTAAGATGAGCTTTGCGTTAGAAGCCATAAATGCCACAACAAAAGAGTCCAATCACACCATGGTTTTAACACAGAATCATGACAGATTCATCCTGCAGGATTTTTTAAATTTGTAAATATCCTGCATGTTAACGTTGTGGCTGCACCTTGTATGGTTTTATCCCGTCATTTCTGACCCAAAAAGCCTTAACTAGCTGTCATGTTATACTCTTCCCTATTTTTCTTTTCATCCCTCCTAAATGCTGCTTCCTCCCTTCTGTCTGCTTCAGCTGATTCTTATCACACTTTATTCGTTTGAGTGTGTGAGCTCAGTATGGGCCCCTGCATGTCAAAAATGCTGTATTGTCTTTATCCATTCAAAGCATGGCCCTGGATGCCTCGTGATTGCTTTACACAAACATCCACACATGGCCAAATCACAAATCACGATAGCAGCTTCAGTATCTGTTCTGCTAGCGGGGAGCAGCTGGGTGACAGAACGAACAGAGTACACATAAAAAACAAAAAACAAAACAACAAGCAAAGACCACTTAAATAATGAGGTTGGAGCGCATGTATGTGAGTTTTATTATTTGTACATTCTTTGTGTGAGAAGCAGAAAAGTCTTAATGTGGTTATTTTTGTCTTTACTGGAGCAGAAACTTGCCTCTAAAAACACGCAGCTTTTCACTTCATTTAGTTACGCCATGTAAAACAGTTTTAAGGCGACCGCTGTCACTCTTTGGGTTTCTTTAAGTTTTCAGAATCCGAGTCAAAAAAAAAAGATTCACATTTAAATTCATAAAGTAATCAACAAAATCCTGACAATACTTTCCTCATATTGATGGTTAATGTGTCCTTAAATAAAAAAAAAAATGTAAGCAAAATTTGTGACCGAGTGCCAACTACCTACTGAAACAACCGAGGTGACTGAAAAAAAGTCATTCTAGTATTTACACTTAAATTGGATGAGTAAAAATAAAAGTAATGCTAAAGTATGTTAGCCTTATTGGTATTTTTCTAAAAGTTTCATTTGTCCATGAAATATAGATAAAACAGAAAAAAATTTAAAATATTTTAGCAGAAAGTATTGTGCTTTAAAAGTTAAAGAGAACATATGTTTTAAGAATAATATATAGGACAGTAGTTAGTCATGCAGATAGGACATTTTAAAGAGGATATTATTTGGCAGTTTGCTGTCAGCTGTTTAACAGACTGTCTGACGGGTGTTATTGAAACGGTCTGTGGAGACCGTTTGATGTGTTCTGGCTTGTTTCAGAGCATCAGCTTAGAGGTTTGTATCTCATTTCATCATTACCTCTGCCAATAAACTGTGATGGGGATGTTTTTACCACATGCTCATTGTTTGTCATGGGATGAGGACAGAAAGGCAGATCCTTTATCACCTGAGAAAAGCTTACATAAGATTTCACCTAATGTTGACAAAGAACTGTGGGAAAGCTTTTTGTGTGTGTGACTCCTTGATTGGTTTAGTGGGTATTCCTAACCTGTAAGACAACAACCTTGAGGTTTTGACTGAAAAACAAAAACTGTTTTTTTTCTCCCGTTAAACTTGGTGGGAAGAACCAGATCATGAACTTTGGGAACATTATTTTGAATGATATTGCTTAAAATTTATTAATTTTTTAAAGTTATCCTTATTCATGATAGTTAGAAGTGTAATCAAACAGACCTGAATGCAGTGGCTTTCACTTTCTTTATTAATTTTTCTTTTTTTTCTCACTTGAGTCTCACTTTTGTAGTGACAAATGAAGCATTTTCAGTAACCCTGCCATCAAACTAAACAATTCTGAATGTTTTGTGCATTTTTACTCCTGAACTTTAATAACATTCAGCTTGTCATAAAAGGCATCCTAATTACGCTAAAATTCGAAATACACTTTAAGGTGAAACTATGAAACCAGCTGCAAATGTGACCTTATTGGTATGCCACAGTCAATGCTAATATTTAACTTTAAAGGAATCATTGTCTGACAATGATCAGCCAACGATGTGCAATCATAGCATTTTTTGATCATTAATGGAAGAAACAAAAGGTTGGTAACAGCTTTGAGTGGCCAGTTTGGTCGTCTAATCAAGTCGACTCTTTAATACATTTTTTAGCATTTGGAAAAATATTGATGATGCCTGGTCTGACAAAATAACTTCCCTATTGCTCCAAACATGTGTAGGAACTTAAAATTGTTCTTTGTACAAAAAATAAAATCTGGGCATTCCAGGTGTTAGTGAAACAACACTTAACCTTTGTGTAATTATTTGTTTTTGATATATTTGGTGAGGTAATTAGCTGCTGTGAACAGCCAACAACCCTCAGGCTGATAACAGATTCAAACCTTGTTAACGTTAAACACATATTCCACCAATCACAGTCCTCTTTACTGAGACGATCTGCCACCAGCCAACAGGTGAGTCACACAAACAGGAGATAAGGGGGAATTTATGCCACTTATATCACTTCTTACATTACAACATGCTGCACATTAACAGTTATTTCTAGTAGCTAATGGCTGGGAGAGATGTGTTTTTTTTCAACAGTACCCTCTTAAGAGGAGCCTGTAAAATGTTAGAAATGACAACTATATACACAAAATCCAAATTGCACAGTCTCCATTTATAACCTCTTAAATGTTCTGTTTAAAACTATGTCTGGGTACTGTAAAACCTAGACCAGGTTTGATTTTAAAGTAAATGATGCAGTTAGCATTTTACAAGTCATCCTCTGAATATTTTAAAAAGTAAATCAAGTTCATATCCTTCAATTTTCTTCCCCAAAAACATAATGGGAACAATTCTGCCTGCAAAAACATCTATTTTAACTGTGGTAAGTGAGCGCTGTTAATATCCTGGCTCCGAGACAGTAAAAACATTAAAGTCAGACAAGCAAATAACATACATCTATTTACAGCATGTCTGAAAGTCCCAAAAGGCAGGACTACTACATAATACAAAAGGAAATGAGGTTTTAAAGAGAGCAGGAACAGCAACTTCACTGCATGCCCACGTTATTTTGGTTAGTGTTAAGATTTGCTAATTTCTAATTTTGCATTTTTTTCCATTCTCACTGAAATCCACTGCTAACTTCAACTTTAAAAACTTCAGGCTACAATACCAATGGATGGTATCAATAAAGAAAACGCTTCAAAACTTCAGTCCAGACTCAGGATAGCTTCATCTACCTCATGTAGAGAAGGTCCAAGATGGCCTCCAGAAAGAAATTGTTGCTAATTATCATAAATCTTTTGGAGACAAAAAGCATGAAAGTCATAAAAACAGTTTAGCTCTTTTACAACTGCGAGCCAAAAGCTAAAAAACAAGTTTAACGTAGAAACCTGATGAAAACAATAGGTCTGATGAATCAAGTTCAGCTACACTCACAACCCACCACAAGTGTTCTGGACACGCACAGCTCACAGGGACTGTTAGTTTGCAGCTGAGCTGCAGAGTCCCGATGATCAGAAAAAGTACATGTCAGGTACAGATTGCATGCCTGATTTGCTCGAGACGTGTGAAAAATGGCTCCGACAGCTCATGGAAAACGTCAGTGTGATGCTCGTGATCAGTGTTTGTGGAGCGTACGTGATCTGCAATTAAGCAGTCTCGTGTGCCAGGAGTACAGGCTGCACAGGGTTAGCACGTGACCATCACTCCTGACTTGCGTGGGATGTAGTGTGAGGAGTGCGTATAAAAGGAGGCTCTCAGCATGTGGGCTTTCCATTGGCTTTCCTCTATTAGCAAGGCCAATATTGCTTCATGACATTCCTCAGCTTCTATCATCTGCCTACGGAGCTCCGACACCCTCAGTCGTTGAGGCAAAATGGCGACAGTCATTTTCTTCCCTTCTACAATGATACATGCTACAGATCTGTACCACACAGGAGTAGAAAGCCACATATATTTCTGACTTGTGGGCCACGCAAATATCAATTGTGGAGTACTTGTGTAGGACTTTTGAGGCACGTGAACCATAGAATGACTGTGCGTCACTCATACGTCTTACTGTTACTACAAAGCTCCTACTAGTCTCCGCCTGACTTGGTTCATGCGTACAAAAGTACAGGTTTTGTACGTAGCATAGTTGCTGTTGAGAAATTACTTATGCGGAACCAAAAGTCTCCACCCCCAGTCTGTGACCTTCTACGGGGCTAAACACAGAGACGTGCAAGTGTCAAGCTCGGTTTGGCCAAATTTTCTCCTTATATTCAGCCTATAGGAGCACTTATGGCGGGTTGTGAGTGAGCCATTACTTTATCAGTGTGAGTGAAGTCTTATGAAAATCCCCCAAAACGATTCATTCACATAAACATATCAAAAGCGGAGCTCTAAAAATAACTTTTATTCCTTTAGGATCAGGGATAAATACGACTCAACATTAAGCAGCATAAATCACATGTTGGAAAACAGAAAATAAACTTGTTATTTAGTAGCATGTAACAATTTTCCTTTCTTTTATTCAACACTTCAGTACATTAACGACATTACATTTCTCATTTAGGTGATTGAGGTACAGATCTTTTCTTAGAGCATTTTAAATAAATGACAAGTCGATTCCCTCACTAAAGAAAAAGGCACTTCTTGCTCTCTTCGAATGATCTGAGAAGCATCGGCTGAACATAACACGGGTTTGTTAACATCCATACCTCAGCTTTGTTGTTTTGTATGTCTGTGGGATCCTGAGGAGGTGTGTCGGTGTGAGTCTCCTCCATGGTGACCAGCTTTAGCTTCAGGTAGGACACTTCATCCATCAGATCCAACTTCTGAGTCTCCAGAGAGGTCCTGCTCATCAACTCCTGTAATTTGCAGATGTAAATTACACATAAGATATAAAAAACTGGAGTTGGTTTTAAAGTCCAAATACATGGAAGTTTGTAACTCCACTCAGCTCGATGTTGTTCCCACACTAACAAAGTAAAACCAACTGGGGGCTCAGACCCTACAAAGCTAAATATACATGCTCTCAGACACAAGTGTGCAGGAGATACTATAAATATATCACTGTGCTTTGCTGGGGTGGGAGAGAGGATAAAAAGCAGCGATAAGGACCATAGACTCAACTGAACACGAAGGTTTGTTTTTCCCAACTCGCTGCTTTCTTACTTTCAGTTCCTCATCCAAACTTCTTCCAACTCCACTTCTTCTTTTCTAGTAACAAACTTGTGCATTGATGTTGAAACTTCTCATATCAACCATTTTGTTCCAATCTTGTTGAAATAAAATATTTTGGAAATAAACTATTTTAAAAAAAAGAAAAGAAACTGCAATATTTTGATGTAAAAATAATGCAGACAGTTCAAGTCTTTGTCCATCCATACATGAAACTCATTTTATACACAAACAGTGATTCAAAAAGTATTTAATAAACTTCCTGTATTTTTTTTAATCTTTCACAAATCTGAAAAAAATGTGTTCTGAATCAAGACAGACAACTTTTGAGGTATAAAAAGTGGCCACATTTACTTGGTTTCTTTGCACTTGATGAGTTTTTACCTTTATAAAGAAGATTATATGAATACTACAGTACCTTTATTCATTAATTCCTTAATTTTGCATTAACATACATTCAGATTTTGTCATTTATCAGACATTTCATTCAAATCAAGTTGGAAGTCTGTTTTTCAAGGTCCGTGTTGTGTTCAGTGTCTTGCCCAAGGACACTTAGACACAAAGCAGGGCTGTGAGTCCAGCCCCTGTACTCTCAAATGAAAGACTTTTTTTATACTGCTGACAGGACTTTTTACATCTATTTTTGAAATAATCTATAAAACAAACAAAACAAAAACATTTTTCATTCCTCCTCCTAATTACATACACACAAACTGAAAAACTCAAGTGGAACAAAAAAAACAGCAAAAAATGTCTAATTTTCTCCCCCAGATTTCTCATGTGTGAACAATATTAGTAGAATTTTTTATGTTATGTGAATAATAGTAAAAAAACAAACAGGATTTTTGTTCAGAGCACAGGCTAATGCAGCTCAACTAGTGTTAATCAACCAAAGAGGACATTTAAAACAGGTTTAGTAATTTAAAGCTTGAATGGTGCTCTTCATATGGAAGTTGAACTGGATATGAGAATCTACAGATATCAATAAAATGAAAATTTCTATCGATATATAAATTCTTTTGAAGCACAATTCTTATTGAACTTGAAAAGCACAAATGCACTGGACTTGAAAATAAAACAGCTGACTATTTTTTGCAGTTCAAGAAGTTTTTTGCAGTACCAATATTTCACACACTGATACAGCCATGAGGATATTTTTTATGTATTTTGGTTGACTAGTATTTATATTTCTACTCCATAATAAACACATTAAAAGCCTAATCTTTCTGACCACAGGTGGACACCATTCCACCTCAAATGGAAACATCACATGGTAAACAAATTGTGTCAACACCACAAGACCACACAGCCAGACAGTTAAAAGCCCATAATCGCTCCGGCTCAGCAGCCGCTCACACAGACAGCCTTAGCTCAGAAAATCTGCTTAGTTCTGGCAGCTGACTGTCAGTTTGCAATCTAACACCAGCGTCACATTACAGAGGGATAAGCTGCGATCTTTGGAGGTAATTTATCAAATCTCTGCGGTCAAGGCCTGCAGCTCAGCTGTCTTTAATCAACGTGTGAGTTATTGTCATCTTCTTTAGAGCGTTTATATGTCTACAAATACCTCTGTCCAATAACCCAGAGGTTATTTTTTCTAGAATTTCAGTGACAGACAAAGAAAAGCTCAAAACCTTGCGCTGCTCTAGAGTAGTGGTTCCCAAACTTTTCAGCTTCTGACCCACAGAGGCTCGTGACCTAAACTGTTGCTGGTTAAAGTATACAAACATTGATAAGATGCCACTTTACTGCAAGTCTTGTCAACCATTACACTGTTTGTTATTCATTTATGACTTCAAAACTTTGTAACAGCCTAAGGCTAAACATGTGGTTGGCAATCATTTTAAAGTTAATCTGGTATCTGTAGAGCTTCTCAAGTCCCATCACTTGGTGTTTCATGACTCACTTTAGGGTCCTGACCCCAACTTTGGGAACTAATGTTCTAGCATGTATAAGCTTTTCATTTTCCTTTTAATCTGTAAACATGTTATTATGAACACACAGTCAGATTTCCAATTTAACATGAAGTTAAAAAAATATTGTTTATTAAATCAGACTCAAAGTCAAAATCTTTATCAGCAGGTCAGACCTGTACAAAAATTAGAAATCTGTACTGACTCATAAAACGTAAACTGGTGCATGTCTAATTGCTTGATATGGGTGTGTGTTAATCTTACATCCTGTTAACATTACTTTTATTATATTGTTGTAAATCATGTATAAAGGTCTCTGTGCAGCAGTTTCAGCAAGGAAATACAGCAAGAGTACATGTGGGTGGATCGCCTCTGGCATGACTTCATGTTGTCTGCTAAATAAAGACTGTTTCATATTAGTTAGGGTTTGGTTTGACGATGGATTCTCTCTCTTTTGTCTTTCTCTCTCACTTACATTATGTGCTTGTGTTAGGAAATAATGTTCACATGTGCTAATTAAAGCCTAAATCTGTACGCTTTAAAAAGTGTTAAATTGTGAAACTGAAAAACAAGCTCAGTTAACATCAGGCTATGATAGTTTCAGAAATGTCAAACTAACAAAGTTGTTGTCTTTGAAAGTTTTCATTTTGTATTTGGAACCGTGACAGGCATCATAGTTATCAATAACTCCAAGAGTTTATCAGGGGTACATTGTGTCCCAAACATGAGCAGCCAGGATAATCCTTCAAACAGTTTACCCTTATTTAGGTTTACACCCAAACAGAGAACATCCTGATGAAAGAGCAGACATGTTTTAAATCCTTCAGACTTCATCTGTACATAGAGACCGAGAAGATTTCAGAGACACAAAAAGACACAACAAAATACCACACAACCATTATCTGCCTCCACACCTTCATGTCTCTTCACCAAACATCTCGTAGCACATCAGCTATTTGACCAGTGGCTATTTACCCCAGCATGTTTTGCATAAATGTGAGGACATACCAGCTGCAAATAACTGCAGCTAAAGCCAATAAAACTCTAAAGTTACAAACACAAATCACAATGGACTCCAAACTAAACTCCACTGCAAAGGAAATCTAATATAACTATTGTCAATCTGAGACTCTGCATTCTGTAAAAGCAGATGTAAGGGACTGCAATAAGAAAAAATGTTTAAAAAATATATCTTAATACAAATGTAATAGTTTTTTATCATTTCTATTTGAAACACAATACTTTTTATTCCTTTTATTTTAAATAAAGTGTTTCAATTAGGTGTGGCTGAATAATTAGTGGACAGTAAAATCTAGCAGGGCAATAAAGAAAATGGCTCAGATCTCGAAGGGCTTTTATTTTCGAGCTGTGGTCGTTTTACTCCCAGTGCTGACAACAAGGAAGACAAAGAGCCTGTTGAGATGCCGAAACAGAAGGCTGATTCTGATGCTGTGGCAGTCGGTGCTGTGGTTCTGTTTGTATTCATCCTGGCAGAAATCAGGAGTTTACTTCATTTGTGACGTCAAGAGAAACAACTGGAACAACTTGAGGACATTCAGAGATGAACTCCATATGTGGTGTTATTTCTTTTTTATTTGGGTCATTTCTTTAAATGAAATTAATTTTTTTTTCACCCTATTATTTACTTTTTCTATATTCTGTGCCTATTTTTATTTAAGTCTAATAAAACGAACGTAATTTTTTTAAAAATAGAAATTAATACATTCTTTGAGACATTTCACAGTGAAAAGATCAACAGTCACAGTCCTAGTGATCACATTGGTTCACACATGGACGTCTCCATCCTGCCTGCTGGAGGTCAATGAAAAATCAGAAATCAAACATAAATCATTTTGCAAAAGAATCCAAAATCATGGCTTTTGCAGTGCTTTTATTTTGAAGGTGAGTGGATGTTAACCTGCAGCCTCAAGAGTCTCTCCTGGAGTTTTTCTGAATGTTCATTATTTACATTGAATAAAAAGTTTAAATTCTCAACAGGAAGGGTGTATTTATAGCCAAAATATAAAGTTTATATTTGGTAGAATTGAGTTTAGCTTGTTAGTTTGTCCCGCCACAGCCGTTCGAGTTCCGTTTGTGGACCTTTGAGAAACATAGCTGCTCATCCTGCGTTAGTTCCTGTGAAGAATATGAATGTAGATACGAAGCACCACAACAGTGTTCGACTACAGTTTCCACTATAACCTAATCAGGGGAAAAATTGAGCTGGTTTCTCAACTGTCTATTTGCACAGAAAAGAAGTTCAAGTTACTTCTCACTAGAAATTAGACTAACTTTATGCCCTCATGGTCCCAGAGCGATCAGTTGTTCAGACGTGGGTAAGAGCCACATCTTTCCAAATTTCTGATGTCCTTACAAAGTTGTTGCTCAAATCTAAGGTTCCTATTGTTTTGCTTGTTCTTCTTGTGGTTGCACTGTACTTGTACTTTCTATGTCAGATAAATATGGCCCTCCATCAGCTTTTAAAAGCGCCTGAAGACATAATTATTCCTTTTGTTTTTTAATAAAATCTGACTATCCATCCATCCATTTTCTTTAATCATCACAGGGCCACATAGAGACAAACGAGACAAACAACCATTCACACTCTCACTCACACCTAGGGACAATTTTAAG
>JAOXNZ010000012.1:24475833-24488075 GCA_028566095.1 Kryptolebias brasiliensis | reverse complement strand
GCAGATTCTTCATCACAACAATTTTAGCTAAAATAATAAGTCTAAATAAATTTAATACACACAAAAGAAATTTTATGAAACATCTCTAAAAATTGTACCAAATAATAATAAAAGTGTTTGTGTAAACCGTCTGATTTATGGTAAATTCTTCCTTTTGTTGCCATTTCACCACATGAGACTTGACTTGCTCTTTAAAAACCTGCGTGCGCTTAAATTTCTTTTTGTGGGGAAAATGTGTTTGTCATTATTTTAAGGATTTATCATAAAAGTTGCAACTGGGTGGGGCTTTATGTCCTACAGATCAGTTTATGATCCAAGGGTCCGAGAATGTCTGACGACATGCAGGACACCACCTACTTTTAATGATTCCAATAAACTAAATTCTGCATTTTTCAATATACACAGCACCCTTTATACTTTCACTAAAGCTCTCAAACAAGACATACCATTTTCTTTAGTTAAACTGAAATATTAGCCTTTATATTTAAACTCATACATCCAAAAATGTGCTTATTAGTTTCGGTGCTCCTCCAGTGTGTTTAACTCATTAGCTGAAGGAGTTTCCAGACACACCACTGAGCCTTTAAACTCAATTTAAAGGCTTTTCCAATTTAACTTAATGTCCACACAGAAGAAAAGTCAACAGTCCTGTGAAGTGAGGAGAAAGTGAACCTGGAGGTGATTCAGTGCCATTCAGGAATAATTCTACACTGTCGTGTTTTTCTTTAGAGCATGTTTGGACAATGTTTAACTGCAGAGCAGCATGGCGTGCAATAAACAGGATAAAACAAGCCACAGTGTTAAAGTTGTTGTTCCCTGCTTTATATTTACGTGTATAAAAGTCACAAGTAGGTTCATACGAATCAGTACGTCAAACCAAAAGTAGAGTACTTGCCTGAAATAGCAGGTTATCAGCTCATAACAGAGGAACACAACTGGCACAAAATGTAGAAAGGTGTAAAATGTGGATGAAGTCACAAGGAGAGGATGACAAAGCAGGTTTTTATGAAAATCACATAAAATTTCATATTTGGGTTTTAAAATTCATCCATGTTGAACATATTTGTTAGTTCAAAAAGTGTTTTTTTATGAGGCACATGGACGAAGGGGGATCTGACCAGGTGACATCAAAAACATGGTGGCGTATGTAAGTGTGTTTATGCGTGCATATGAATATGTATATTTGCTTGCATGTATGTGTATATATGTATGTCTGTATGTTTATATGTATACATGTACAGTATCTACTGTTAGGTTTGTATGTGTTGTTTGTATATGTATGTGAATATAAATGTGTATGCTCTTAAAATAAGTGCATATATGTACAGCATGTCTATATAAATATATGTAACACTGACAATATTGCAAACAATGTTTAGCATTAAAGAAAAAAAGAAGTCAACTCATCATTTCGACAACAGGAGGAGAGGTCGATATTAAAAAAAGCTTATGCTTCTACTGCTCTTTTTGAACATGTTGGGATGATATTTTGGATTTAGTTTTTTTCTGAATTCCTGTGTTTAATTAAACATTCATTCATTCATATTTAGAATCCATGCTTTTCCTAATATCAAAGGTCTAGCCTTCTTAAAAGCATGCATATCACCCACCGCCTTTCATGCCAGAGTTTTAGACTAAGATCATTTTATGTTAAGAAATTAGGGAGTTAAAGCTACTTTGCCATTATGCATGATCTCATGTGATATTGCAATGTTTTGAATGATCTGTTTCTTGTTATGTGAACGACTCTGAGCTACTACCTGAGCGGGCGGGCCGTCGCCAGTTAAGTGGTTAAAGTAATTTTTGTGCTTGCTAAGGTCAGTACGCTGTGGCGGCCATCTTGGATCGAGCAGACACCAATGTTTATTCAGTCGTAGAAATACAGCCAATGATTCCTTTCTGAAAGTTATATTTTGCTAAGAGTACAGACAAACAAACAAAGACACGGGCAAAAATATTCTCGCTCTTCTTTCCCCTTCAGCGTTGGGCGATAATTACGACTGAAGGTTTGAGAATGATCAGTGGAGGTTAGCAGACATTTCAGGAACTTAAATGTTAGTTTAAAGCAATTAAATAAAGTGAGACAGATCAGGCAGGACACTGATTTACATCAGCAAAAAATGATTATCACTCATGTCATGACAACACAGAGATTAAACTCAAGACTAAATCTTCTATTAATTAAAAACACAATGAGATTTCTCAACCACAGAGGAAATCTCACATGGCACAGTCTCCCTCTGATTAAATCCTGCAAGATCATCCACTGCTTTGTCAAACAGCCATCAGCTGATGGATCATTCTCCTGATCTGATAACACAATCCTTGTGATGCATGTTTTCATAATGACACAAAAACTCCAGATGCAGCTCAGCTCCTGAGCCATAAAGGAAATTACATCAGAAAAAAGACAATACAAGCAGGACAATGACATGCATCTATAGTAGATCTAACAAGGAGAGAGGAGTGTATACTTTCCCTTCAAACACCACTTTTCCTTCTTGTATCCAGTAAAACCTCTCATTTAAGGCATTAATCCAGTGGAAGGAATGTGCAACATGGACAGACATGAAGATCCCAAATGTAAAAGGAAACAAACTCTCACCTTTTTGAGCCAGGAGAAGTGCCTGTAGAAATCAATGGGAGTCTCCATGCTCCCATCCCATCGCTGCCCTCCCTGTTGTCTTTCTGTTTTTCTTCGCCGCTGTCAGATTTGAAGTCACTAACTGCTGCTGCGTAAGACTTCTGTCATGTAAGTTTGCGTGGGCGCGATGTTAACAGCTGTGGAGGAGGGTTTTTATGATCTCTCTGCCTTCTGAGGGGGGACAACTCCCCCTCCTCCTCCTCAGTCTTTCCTTCCTTTCCCTCTTGACTCTCACTCGTTTCTTTCCCTCCTTACAAACACTCCTCTTCATTCTTCAGTTTCCAGCTGATTTATCCTTCTTTTCATAGGACACTCACTGCCTCTGACTACTTTTCTTTCTTCACTTTAGAGTTGCTTCCCCTCTATTTTTCCCCCTCTCTTTCTGCTTTAGGCCCATCTGACAGCCAAATGGCCAAGTCCAGAGAGGAGGGGGTTAGTGGGAGGGTTTTCTTCTCTGCTCTGTCTTTTTCTGTCTTCGTCTTGGCCCATCTGAAGCCAGAAAACTGAACAAAACGGTAAAACATGAGAAACACACTAAGTTGATTTCTCTCTTCTATGTCCTATCTTAATTAAGTTACATTCATGGTGCTGCAAGACTTCAAAACACATATTTCACAGGACTCTCTTGAGTCTACTCCCATCTGTGTATCAGATTATTTTTAAGTTTCAACCCATTAACTCAGGGTCCTATTTCCTGTATATTTTACGCACGCACTCACCATAACAATATCAGTCATTTGTCTGGATGACAGGTTTATTTACAAACACACAAAAATAGGTTCACACAAAAGCACTATGCTTAAAAGATGGAAGAGTGCAGCTATTTATGTCCCTCGGATTGGTGGATGAATAAAGCGTTTGTGAAAACCAAAAAACAATTTTTAATAGGAATCCATATCACTCGCCAGCTTTCATGTGAGAAATTTAAACTAAGATCATCTTATCTGAGAAATGGAGTTGGCTGGGGTGTCCATCTTGACTTGGTTTAATTCCAGAACTTAATCAGTTGTAGTTGACCATCCAATGATTACTTTCTGCAAGTTTTATTCACATTTGTCCAATGATTCATCAGATATTTTGCTAACAGACAGGCACACCTTTGCCTTTTGGCGGTGGGTAACAATAAATGACAATATTGTTTAATCAACTAGATTTGTAACTGTAAAACTTAATGCAAATGTGACAAAGTTCAGATTCGAAAGTGCTTGTTGCCGGTTTGAGAAACTGCACTCCGGTTATATTAAAAACTGGAACACAATCTTATCTAAAGTCAAACATCTCAGGGCAGAAGTAATGAGTGGAAGTTTCAGAACAATCCTTCCTGTGTTTACATGTGTTTCTCAGTGAAGTCCTCCCTGGAGAGAGGTCCGAGGGGAGCAGACTGAGTGTGACGCAAAACTACCTTTGATCCTGTTTTATTTTTTTAGGTCAGCGGGGAGGTAGAAGAGAAGGAGGAGAAGTTGGGCAGGAAGAGACACCAAGCGGGCTTGACTTTCTGCACGACTTCTGATCATCTGCTTTAAACATTTCAACATGAGCAGAAACAGTCAACTTGAAGACAACTGATGGAGAGGTTTTTGGATTCTCCTAACCCTATTCTCTCGTAGTTTGGGTCAATTTGTTCTGGCTTGAAAAGACTTCCGTGAAATAAAAAAAGATGAATTCCAGTGACAATGTGCAAATGGAGTCATAAAAGTTGTAGATGGATTAGAACACAGACATAGAAAAAACAAAGATAATGAATGTTAAATTTCAAATCAGCAGTTAACCAAACACTTAAATGATCCTTATCGCCTGTTGCTGAAACACAGAGGTGGATAATAATGTTTTTGCTTGTGTCTGTGTGTGTGTGTGTGTGTGTGTGTGTGTGTGTGTGCACATGTGTTTAATGTGTGTGTCTATTTGTTTCCAAAATGTCTCTTGAATTACTGGACAAATATTAATTAAAAAAACTCTCAGAAAGTATGTATCTAAAGTGGATGAACTTTTGGAATCAACTCAATTCAAGATGACTGTCACAGCTAATCACCCTTAGCCAACACAAAAATGGCTCTAACTTAATCTAAGTCAATTTTACAGCTATTGAGCTAATTTTGGCAAGGCAGTAGCTGAGAGTCATCACAAACACATTCTCTAAGCTCTAAAACATCTCAAGATATTTCACAACATTTAATGACATCACAGATAAAGTCATGTACTAAATTAAAAAAACAAACAAACAGCTAAAACTCCTTTCTTTTTCAGTGTAAGATGATTTAGTTGAAATCACATGAAAGGTGGCGGGTGATATGCTTTCATCAGGGGATGCCAGGCCTTTAAAATGGACCTTTATTGTCAACATCATCTCCTCAAGACAATTAAGTAAATTACAAAAAAAAAAACTAATTAAAAAAATCTTTCTTTTAGACAGAAACTGAAAAGAGCAGAAAGAACTCCAATCAAAACTCAACAAAAGAACAAAAGAAGGAGGCCATGAATGGAAGCAACATGTGAGACATCTGCTGTTGAGACTTAAAAAGCTGCTGAGTGAGATTTAAGATCCAGTTTCTCTTTTCAGCCTCAGCCGTCTCCGTTATTGTGAGAGAAACTTGGCTCTGCTTTCTGTGCAGAAAACAGCAGCCTCTGCAGGACAAAAGCTCAGCAGCAGCAACAAACAACCAGCTGCATGTTAGGAAAATCAGCTTTAAATGGACTCAAAACTTTCAGAAAGGCAAAAAAAAAACTGTTTTTTTAATCAAAAACTTTGTCTGCATACTAAATTTCAAAACTAGTTTGGACCTTACCTTGTTTTACCAACAATCCATGAGAAATCCAGCCCTCTTGACAGAGACCTCACTGCTTAAATTTAAAAAAAAAAAAAAGCCACCTCATTTACATTTAGAAAACAGACTTGCATCAGAAAGCAGAAGGCAGGCTGCTTTCCATGCAGAGTATCAGTGCAGTGTGTTAGAAAGAGTGAAGAGGGGGAAAAGGGGGAGAATGAGGAGTAAAAGCTGACGTAAACAGAGAAGTCCTAACGACTGAGAGGCCACACTGGACAGAAGGCTAGACGTGTGAGGGAGGGAACTCCGCGCAGGAAGTTGATAATAATCGAGTTGTAATGGTGTCTCTGAGGAAAACTTAACATATTCCAACACCCTCCACTTGTTTTCTTCCCTCCTTCTTTCACGAATAAAACCCTCTAACTCCGGTTCAGCCAAGTGTCCGAGTCTTAAACATGAACAATCAGAACTTACAGAAATGTTGTTTTTCTTCAAAAAACAGGAACAGTAAATGTTGAAGTTATGATTGTTGTAGTCACTATTTTCATTTTTTATGTGTCTTTTTAGTAGAGTTGTTTTCACGAACAAAACCTGTAAAGGTAATTTGCCACCATAAAGACAAGGTTTATATCCAAGCATTCATTAAAGGAATGAACATCGCCTGCAGCCTTTTATGCAGAAGTTTTAGACTTTAGATAATCTTGTGCTGAGAAATGAGAGTTGTAGCTGTTTTGGTCAAACCATGACAGTAACATTAAGCACAATCTCATGTGATATTGTGAAATATCAAACTTGGTTGTGAATGACTCTCAGCTACTACTAGATCAAAGTTTAGTTCAATATCTGTAAAACTGACTGAGTTTGGGTCATTTTTGTGTTGGCTAATGTCGACTGGCTGTGGTGGTTATTCTGAAATGGATATACTCCAAAAGTTAATCAGTTGTAGATGTACATTCAATTATTATTTCCTGATAAGTTTTAATAAAATTCACCCAAGTGGTTCATGAGATATTTTGGTAAAAAACAGGCGCATGAACACGAGCAAAAACATTATTGTCCACCTTTGGCTTTGGGTCGAAACAATAAATGGATCATTATGCACGATGTGAAATTAGTTCAGTTGCGCAACATAAATTAAAACTGGTGAATTTAATAAGATGCACAAATCTGAATTAATGTTTCAGTTTTCAGACTGCATACAGAACATGTGCTTCTCTTCTATTTTTCAAGCATAATTCAGGGTGTTTTTAAGATTTCGGAATAAAATCAACAATCTAATGCGGTAGCTCGGTGGTCAGTGCTGCAGTCTTGTAATCCTGAGGTTGCAGGTTTGAGCCCAGGTGGCATCTGGCATAAAACAATTGCTAAATTGCTTGTGCGAGTTTGCTCACTGTGGCAACCCCTGAAGAAGGGTGCAGCTGAAAGAGCTTTCTTTCAATACAATCTGAACAGTTATCTTTGGTTTTCTACAAATTAAAGGTTTCATTGAGCAGTTGTATATTTTGCAGAAAACCTTTTTTTTTTTTAGGAGACAAAAAATACCAAGAAAGTAAAGATGTAATACTGGGAGAGAGGCCACATGAGTTCTGAGTTCGTCCTCACAGAGACATGCTAACGTTGTGCAGCAGAGACTAGCTGTTCTGTAGCACAACAGCTAAATTCCTCTCTGCTCCCTCAGCTATTCAGCTAACCTGGTTTGACCCACTGAGGCCACTCTGTGGTCTAAAACCTGATAAATAAGATGATAAAACACCATATTAAAATTTTCTTCAGCATTAAGAGACGTTCTTCTATGGCAGGGGTCTTCAATCTGTGGCTCTGGAGCCATGTGTGGCTCTTCAAGCCCTCTGAAGTGGCTCCTTACAACTTTGACTAAAACAACATGAACCTGAGTTACTTTCATTTATAATATCACAAAAAGAGACAATAATTTTAGCAGCTTATCTGTATAAATGTTTTGCAATATGTGCTTGAACCTTCTGCAGCAGATTGACACTAATAACAATGTAGGGCTGCCTGGCTGAACTCATATCAGTTAATATAAATAAACTGCAGCTTCCCATCATTTCAGCACCAGAATCAGCTGAAAATGTTCCAAGTTTTCACCAGAACGTGTTTAAAATTCAGTCATTGATTTTACTGTTGAGGTCATAGCTTGTTAACCTGTTCTCCATTTTATTTATGCAACTTTCTGACATTTTAGTTCTACTAATACATGAGAAAATTCACTTTAAGCTAAGATAGATAAATAAATGAATGAATAAATAAATACATACATACATAAATAAGACCTTTGTTATGCATGTGATTACAGATACGGTTGTGTAAAAAATGCATTTTAAAGACTCTTCACCAACTCCACGGTGTACCTTGTGTTATTTTTACTTGCTATAGTAGAACAAATTTGATTTCTTTTTTTGTTTGCAGAAGGCTGCATACTTGAAGCCACTAAAAGAACATCTATTAGGGATTAAAACAAGAACCCACTTCCAGTGTTTCATCTTCAGTGAAATGACTTGATGACAATAAAAAAAAAAAACCCACATGATGTACTCACAGTTCCACTCTGCAGCCAGCTGATGAGAGCCTGAGCTGTTTCTGGAGGCAGCTGAGCTCTGAGGCCGTCTCTCTCCTCCTGGTTGGGCTGAAGCTCCAAAGCGAGCCTCAGGTCCTCGGCCAACTGGACCACCTGTAGCGGACCGGCGCTGACCGGAGAACCCAGCTCATACATGGTGCTGGAAAACTCCATCGCTGCTGCTTTCGAACCTGATGGAACAATAAGAGATGAGAGCAGCTCACTTATTCATAAAACCTTTGTTAAAACCTAAAATCTGACAAAATTATAATAAAGCTAAACTGGGGTGGACATTAGCAGCGTACGTACAAGAAACCAAAGAATGAAACTAAGATTATAGTCAGCGAAATCCATCCTCCTGAAACTTTCCAAAATGTTCATGTGTCACCTGGATCATTGCCCAGACACACACACACGCAATAACAAACATCTGGATTCACTCAAACAATCATGGCTCAACGAAACATCCACAGTGTACAACGCCTTTACACAATAAATGAGGTACAAAATTGAGAAACATCAGACTGTTTCATGTTTTTTATGTTGCTTAAAAGAAAAGACAAATTAAAAAAAAGATATCACTAACGATAAAAGTGCTACAGAAAGAAAATTTAAAGAATGGGTAAAGCCTGTCGCCCTTTCATACCAGAGTTTTATAATAAGATCATCTTGAGATGAGAAATTACAGAAATGTAACCGTGTCAAACTGGAGATTTTCTGTTCAAAATATTTATTTGTAAAACTAAAATTAGAAGATAAATGATCAATCAAGCAGCTTGGAGCAGAAAGACCAGGCATGAACAGAACACAGAAAACTAAGGACAGAGGGGAGGGACATTTTCTCCAACAATTGATGTAATTCACCTTTTATTGGTCCTAAGTTAACACTGAGGGGCCTGTGAACAGTCTACCTTTGGAAATTGGAGTTGCTCAGACCATCAATAATTTTAAATCTAAGCTAAAAACTCATTGGTTTTCAATGGCTTTTAGTTTTAGTTGAGCAAAACATCTAGATTTTTTTTTGTTATTGTTGATTTTATTTTTATTGGTTTTTCTGTGCAAATGTATTTTATTTATCTATAATTCTTTTGTTTTACATGAATTTTTATTGCATTTCAGTTAATCTGCAATGCTTTTGGTCAACAAGGGTTGTTTTTAAACATGCTACAGAAATAAACTTTAACTGACTGAACATGTTAGGTCTATTTTTCATGTCTGTTCCTACACTTAGATTGTCCACAGGGGATCTTATTAAAAATTTTATGTGACATCTAAACAAAATGATAAGGAGTTTAAAGTAAAAAGCGAGCGAATACATATGCATAGACCACTTTTCGGGTTTATATATGTTTTAAAATTATTTAACAGAAGTGTCCCCATTAAACAACATTAATCTGAAGTATTTATTGTTGAGTTATTACTGATAATCAGATGAACAATTCATTAAGCTCCAGGTTTTATGGCAACAAAACAGAATAAATGCTATAATCTTGGGTGAATACTTTTGCAACCCAAACAAGTAGGAGAATAGAGTTGGTGTTTGTGTTTGGGTCATGTCTGAATGCTGTCCTGCACACACAGTTGTGAATCTGTCGTCTGTTTTCTTTTACAGGTAAAATGAAACTTCCCGTTTCAGGAGGGAAAGCTCTCCTGCCTCAGTCGGAATTGATTATCAGACCAGAGTTTTGCTGCGAGGAGCACAAGACACCTCAATAATTTTCTTCTAAGTGTCAATATATTAAATATGGGTGTGGTTAGACATTCAGGAATCAAAGCCAACGTCTGCTCCACTAATGTTTATGCCCTGCTGTAAAGATCAACAACAAACAGGAGCTTTCACATTATTATCCACCCAAACGCTTACCCCCAAAAACCTTTCTGGATTTTGAATATAACATGGCCAACATATCTGAATTCTAGTGATAAGTGGCTCTAATTTCCTTGTTAATGATTGGCTGATCTTATCACTAATGGGATTTTTAATGTATTTCTATTTGCGGTCAGAGAGAGCGGAAACGGCGAGCTCAGAGCACTCAGGGAGCGCAACGTGGTTGTGTCAAACAGCAGCAGCAGAATAACTGAAAACCCTATTTTTCTGAAAACTTCTTCCTTTTTTCCCAAAAAATTTTTCATGTCAATTGTAAATACAGCTAAATCATTCTAAAGGATGAGTGAAAAATTATCTCTGACTGACTCAACAACTCACTGGATCTTTCATAGGTGTAATACGCAGAAATGCAACTTTTCCAAAACAATGTTTTGATTTGTTGTTTCTAAAAATATCCCCGTAAACACACCACCATCTCTAGAAATGTCTTCATCCTCACAAAAATGATCTAAAACGATATAGTAACTATGTCAGGCCTGTATGTGGCTGCCTTAAAAATACACCAAAAACAGGAAAGAAAGCATGGCGCACATAAAGCTCGCAGTCTGGACTTGCGACCTGTCCAGGGTGTCACCCGCTTCTCGCACAGTGACTGCTGGAGATAGGCACCGGCTCCCCGCGACCCGGAATGGAAAAAGCGAGTAAAGAAAATGGATGGATGGAAGCTGTGAGGCTGATTTTACATGCACAAAAAGATGCAGTAATGCACAAAATCAAGTTGGATTACTTTTGTGTCTTTATGTGAACTAAAAAAAAATCAATTATTTACCTTTGGTATTTAGAGTTTTGTTCTGTCTCCATGTGACCCTTTATCTCCTTCTGTGTTACAGAACAGACACTCTTTTTGTTCCCACATCATAGTGATGGTGACATTAAACATTTACTCTACTTTTAGTTTAATCTTTAATATTCAAGGCTGAGAGGGCTGCAGCAAACACAGCCCTTTTTATACATACAAAAGCTCAGACACACATTCAAATTAAGCAACTGTAACACTTGTTTCCACTTACTAACTTGCTGTCAAATTTGATGTTTTTGTCTAAATTCTCTGTCTGCATTTGTAAGTTATACACAGTGCAGCACTGAACTAATGGCTGAATTTTAATTTTCAATGAAAATGTAATCAAAGCATTCCAAAACTAAATTAAATTTTGTGTCACATTCCATTTCATAATTTATTTTTCCATTCTATTTGCTCAGAAATTCACTGCAGCCCTTTGCTGTTTTCACTTTTACCAAAAAGTAAAAACGTTCAGTAAAGTTGATCCAAATTTAAATTGAGAACAAAAACAATAACATCCTAAATGGAGATGACAGATAAATTAACTTCAGCTATGTTGATTCTAATACAGTCAGAGGCTAATGATAAAAAAAGAGTTGTAACTGTAATCTATAATATCAAAATAAAACTATTTCAAGAAAACTATTGCTTATCTCACAAAAATGTTCTAAAAATTTTATATTTCAAATAATGCAATGAGGTTAAAACTTCTCTCAAAATAACACAAATATGCCTTGTTTTATTTTTTTATAATAGGAAAATGTAAACTTAACAGATTCTGCCTCTGCAATTTGATTCTGAAGTTATGTTTTTTGTAAAATGAAAAAAAAAAAGCATTTAAATAAACAGTAAATTATGGGCCAATTCTAAAAGCTTGGTCAAAATGTGCATATGGATGTGTTTAAGACTATCCAGCATCTCAGCTGATGGTCACAATGGGGCTTTGCTCCTTTTTATCAAATGAATTTAAGTTAAAAACATTATTCAGAATTTTTTGGCCTGTTAGACAAAGCTGTATGGTGTGTGGACCGACTCTTTTTTTTTCTCCAGCTAGACAAAAGCAAACATTGGATCATATAATCTTGTGCTATTTCAAGAGATGTAGCAATAATACATACTTTAGCACATTTTATAACTAGACAGCAGACCTAAAAGCACTCATTCTCAGAGCTGTTTTGTCAGTGTTTCATCCTTGGGTTGTTAAAAGTGTGATTCAGGATGCTGAAACTATACGACACACTGCGACTTTCACTCACCCACAGCCCTGAGAGTTCACCTAAACAAAGCAGCTCTCCTGTCACACAGAGAACACCTGTTGCAGGTGACTTTTACCTGCGATGATGTCGTCCATCTGCTCCAGCGCCGCCTCCAGCATGTGACTGGCCTCCGTTTCCATGGTGACGGCAGGAAGCATCAGCTCTACTGTTTTCTGGTTTGAACACAAACAAAGAGAAGTGTGTTAAATAACATCACACTGAGAAGTTTTGAAATGGAATATATATATAGACTTACGTTGGATATCAGAACAAAACACAAAAATATGGGGGTTAATCCAACATTACATCAACTGTGTGAATTACTTTAATTAGGAA
>JAOXNZ010000012.1:24397668-24418791 GCA_028566095.1 Kryptolebias brasiliensis | reverse complement strand
AATACCTTTTTTATTTGTCTTAAGATTTTTTTATTCTCCCAGCATCTTCAATTTCATGTCAACAAGGCAGGACAAATTATATAAAAACAAAATTATCTATTTTTATCTGTGTGTCCATTCTTACAGCTGCACATCTACATTCCTACCAACTAAAAATGTATTAAAAGATTAAAAACTATAGTTGTGTTGTTCCAGTACCTTCAGAACCTATTTAGATGTTCTGCAATTGTAAGAATTTTGACTATAAACTCATATTTATCATTATTTGTCTCAAACTTTTGATCAACAGGGAGAGCTGCTGAGCGTTGGAAGCCTCCAGAAATGAACCTGTTTTAAACACAATTTGCTGGAAAGCTTCTCTGCTTCACAAAGTTTCATCTGGCCGTCACCAGTTTACCGTTCGCCCTCTTTTCCTTCAGCAGGTCGGGCTCTTCTTTCTGCTCCTACCTGATGTGCTCTCTCCCAGCCAATCAGCGCAGCCCAGTGGTATTTTTAAAATGATGTTGCCATCCAGATGCAGGAAGCTCTGCCTCAGCGCGGCGCTGGAGGAAATCTGCTGTAGATAACTGAGCTGCTTCAGCAGCTGAATGCAGTTCGGTGGACGATCAGTATTTTAGTAAATATTTGGAAAGAGAGCTCAGAGTTGCCTAAAGAATTTGTGTACAGAGAATTAAAAATCCTCTGGGATTGTTCATGTCTGATTCTGTGCCCTAAAAAAAAGTTATTTAAAGCACGAGTGAACGCTTTGAACTGGTGCATTAAATAATCATAGTTGCAGTGGGAGCAGAACATACATAATTAATTCCTCACAATTTCCATTTCTGACTGGGATGTTTCCAGCTGCTTAACATTTCTTTTATCCTCGGCCAAATCTCTGAGGACAACTGTGGTCGTGTTCAAAAACCCAAACTAAACTTACTTCTGGAGGCTCTGATTTAAGTTTATTAAAAAGTCTTTTAGCAAAATGATTGCTTTATCAGAACAGCAGTTTGTTTTGCGTTAAAGTGAAGCTCTCCTCTCAGCAGTAAGATTTCACACAGTAACAAATCTATCTGAAGTCAGTGATGTGGGTTTTTTTTGTATTTGTATTGCTTTTTGAAAACCATTTAAATAAAGAAGCAACTCAAAGAAAGGTGTGAATAAATTTTACTTAAAAAAAGCTCGACATCTTTTCTGACATCCTGTGTGCTCACAGCAGTGATGACGAAGCCGTGCTGTAAAAACATGACAAACAAGGAAACAGGAGTGGAACAGCTTTCAGAAAAATATCTTAAAACGTGTAAAACAAAGTTTTATAAAAACCTTTTCAAGATACGGGGGGAAAAAAAACTCTAATCATTGGATATAATGACTCTAAATAAACTATGAAGAGGCACTAAAAATTCACATTTCCACTGAGGTACAGCGTCTGACAACACACTCACAGGTCCCACACATGCTTCAGTAAAATGTAAAACAGTACTCTGGATTTTCACCTGTACAGAATGCAGCTAAAGTCTCCTTTGGTCAGATAAATAAAAACAAATACAGCAAAGTTGGACAGCAGCTGATGTGCTTCTTTTTTTTTTTCTTTTTCTCTCTGAACGCCGTGTTGATGCAGCAGAAGGTAAAGTGAAGTTTTGCATCTCAGGAAATGTTCACACTGAGGGCCAGGAGGGATTTACTTTTGAAAGGTGTGTGCTTGTCGGTTGTTGGAGGGGAGGGTTTTGTGCGTAATGTTGTCTTTAAATTGGAGAAATGTAAATGGTGTGATGAAAGCAGCAGTTGCTGGCAGTGTGAACGCAGCTGTAGAGGGGGGTGTCATGCAGAGGGGGACGGATTGTCGGGGTCCGGATCGTAGTGGTAAGTGTTCTGACTGTAGCTGCTGTGCTGCTGCTGCTGGTTGCTGTGAGGCTGGTTCTGCCCTGCTTGGCTCGAGTTGTCCTGAGCCTGCTGGTTCTGCGCGAGCTGGGGGCCCAGGTGGTTCTCCCCGCCCAGCCCGACAGTCGGCTGCTGGGGCAGAGTGTCCAGCTCGTCCACCTGTGGCCCCGGGGGATGCATGACCACCAGCTGGTCCTGGGGGATGTCTGCGGCAGCTGCAGCCAGGTTTGTGGTGGACTTTGACTTGACGCACTGAAAGTCCACATGGCGACTCTTTCCCTCCTCCTTCTCCCAGGACATACGGATGAAGGGGCGCTGGACATAGTTGTAGATGACCTCCGGACGGCCCCCGGGACGTCGCTTCACCTTCTCTTTATAGGTCGGGTATCCTGGTAAGAAACAAACAGTTTGTTTTGGGTTTTTTTGTTTATAAAACCAGTTTATAATATTAGGAAATAAACACATTTGCGGTCATGTTAAAATTATAAACACAAAGCTATAAAGATGCTAACTTCACAGCAGCAATAAACTCTTCATAAAATCAAAAAATAATGTTTTAGTTTTTCATTTCTAAGTATTTAAGGATTTAAGTGAGCGTCAGTGATTCAGTTACTTCTGACCATCTTAATTGTTTCGCTCCAGTTCCAGTCTTTATGTCAACTAGCTGCAGCTTCACATTAACCACACTAAGAACAGAGTAACACCCAGCTGGTGCTCGCTCTGCTTGTGCTCCCTTTGCTCGTTCACACAGGCCAGAAACAAGCAGTGTGGCCCCATCCCAATCCACAACAGTGTTCAGGCAGTATTTCACTAGGCTGCGACTTCTATAGTTGGCCAACAGCACTTAGCAGCTGTACTCATTTTTAGAGAAAGTGACCGTTAGGCATCTACACAATCAACCCAAATTGTAAGTACTTTAGTACTACTTCACAGTACCTTCTATTCCCAGTCGGATCTTTTTCAGTCCTCTGTCTTTCAGCACAGATTTAGCCACGTCTCTGTTCTCTATGTACTTGAAGAAGCGGTAAAGTTTGGTGCTGTAGATGACTGTAAAGAAAAGAGACATTCAGCACATAAACCCACAAAAAAAAAAATACAATTCTCATAACTAGACTCCACCAGTCACTTCTCTAAAATATAAAACAGAAACCTACAATGGTTTACTAGTAACTTATCTGCCTGTCTGTGATTTAAAAATGGTAAATTATGTTGACTGTTTTTTTAATGTATGAAAGCTGAGAGACTTGACGATCATATACTTATAGAATTATTTCAAAAATCAGCAAAAACAAACTTTTTCATCTCTAAACATTACTGAATCTGTGCCCTTTCATATTATTCTTCTTCTCCTTTTAACCGCATGAAAAGAAAACAGTTTGTTCTGAAAGTCCATTTATCAGAAGATCTTCTCATATCAAGTTTATAAAGTTTGAGTGACTTTTGTCCAAAAAGTGTAAAACAAGCAGCAGCTGCTGTTCATGTTACAGTGACCCAGCCATCCTGGGAGGTTTCTGCTAATTACAGCCTGACCTCCATCTGATTCTTTCACTCTTATCAGAACCAGTGATCAGACCCGTTGGGTTAGGAGCTCAAAGCCAACGATGAGCCTCTTACTCTGCGAGTACTCCTCTCCCATCTGGGGCGGGTACTCCTCATCCCAGTCCACCACGTCGTCGTCGGTCAGGACCACCACGTGACACTCCCTCTCGCCGCTCTGAGCGCTGGCCACCATCAGCGGCAGCACCATCTCCTCCAGGTAACACTCGAACTGACGCCGCGCTCCGTCGTTGGACAGCTCGTGCATCAGGGCACCTGAGGAGGACAAAAAGATGGAGACACTTAGTTCATCTATAATGTGCAACGAAAACAGAAACAAACATCAGGCTCCAATTTCAGTCAGCTCTCCCTGATCACATTATTTATTATTAGTGTATCTAATATTAGATGCCTACAGAAGATGTCTTTCATTTATCTTCTTCTTCTAATTATTTTCTAAAAAGACTTAGTACCTGGCAATGACCCATTCATCGATATAAACATCTGTTGCTGTTTACTGAAGGAATTCACTTTTTATCAAAAGGCTTAAAAATACATTTTTATTTTCACTGTTTCTAAATAAAGCTGTACTACAGTAAATCTTTATCATTGTGAATATTTGTTGGAAGCACCCAGATATCCCGTCATGGTGTTTTTGTTATAAATATCCTGTAGAGAATTTATGCAGAAGTCTGTTGGAGCCACTCCTCCAGTTTGGGGGTCACAGCACCGAGTGCTCCGATGACCACTGGTACCACTGAGGCCCTGACTCTCCACAGCTTCTCTATTTCCTCTTTCAGCCCTTGGATTTTCAAGCGCTTTTCGTGCTCCATCACCACTGCTTTCTTCTGTATCTTATCTATCACCACAATGTCCGGTTGGTTAGCCCTCACCTGTTTGTCTGTCTGGATCTGGAAGTCCCACAGTATCTTAGCCCTGCTATTCTCCACCACCTTACATGGAGTCTCCCACTGTGGGACTTCCAGTCCATACTCGGTACAGATGTTGCTGTACACCATTCCAGCCACTTGGTTATGGCGTTCCATGTATGCAAGAGACATAAAAATGATGCCATGTCGCCCGAATTAACAAGGTTTGTGTCAGATGTTGGGGAACCAGGACATTCTGATGAGAAATGGACTAATGGACATTTCAAAACATGTGAAATGAATACAAATAGAAAGATAAACAACCTTTAGAGAATAAAGAGTTTACAAAAGAAATGCATTAGGCAACATGTTTCCTGTCAGTGTACAGTACTGTGCAAAAATCCAGAGTCTTTTCTGTTTGACATATTTTGATATCAAGAAAGCAGAAGACTTGTACGGTTTTTTTTTTACAGACACTTTGTTCAATCGTTCTCCAGTGAGTCTTTGACAGCTTTTTCACTCAATTACAGCCCATTCCTTGTACCTGACTAGTTGTTAAGCCACTTAAGTCTGACTTAAGTTTGACTTAAGTCTGACTCTTTAAAGCATATAAAATGCGCCACACTAAAGGGATGAACCTGCGCTGCATCAAAACATAAACAACTTAGCACAGAAGCCAGTTTAAAAGGATCCTTTGTTGGCAGCCGTTTGTCACAGAGGCTCCATTTGTTCCCACTGCAAAAAGAAAAAAGGCCAACAATAATACCGTTTGACAGATTTTTTATTAAACACTGCAGGGTGTCTACACAATGCCCATTCTAAAATTACATACTTTTCCAGACTTAAACTTGACTCTTTTTTTTCATTGATTTTTGAGCCATTTGTCCAGTTCAAGTACAAATAATTTCCGTAAATTTATATAAAGTTTGCTCCAATCACCATGAAAAATAACAGTCTGTGTTTTTTAGGTTTTTCAAATCAAGTTTTAAACAATATGTAAAATGATGCTTCTATCACTGACCAGCATTTAATATTTAGAATAAAATAACTGAAGTTGGTTTCAGGGTTTGTTTTGACAGACTAGTTATATTCAGTATACAGGAGGGCTGCATGATGCTGAGACATCTAATTAAACTTTTAGTGTTGAATATTATGATTATGTGTTTTTAATTGTAATGTGTCCTTGTTTAATAGGGTTAACTTTAAATACTTAACCCCCTAATATTTGGGGTCTCAACCCTTTGCAGCTGTTTTTTTGTGGGTCGAAAGCTGAAAAGTTTGGGAATCTAAGGAGATGCACTCGAGAGCAACTTTGGGTTTCATTTTAGAAATTCAGAATATTTATTTTAGAAAATAGAACAGGGAATAAAGTCTGGAAACACTAATAATTTTGCCATGCTCTAATTTCTTTTTTTCCATACGCATCCAGACCTGGAAAACACTACAAATTTCAGACTTTTCCAGACTTTTTAGGACCGGGTAGGAACCGGGACACTCTAACGCACGGACAACAAACTGGAAAATAAAATGGCGGCTGTTTTAAGGACTTCTGTAGGAGGTTTTAGTAGCTAACAGATTGGCTACAGCCAGCCCTGCTGTTGTCTCTTTATGTTGCTCCACAAAACGTTTAACGAGCTTGATTTACACATCGCTGTGCTTCAAACTCAAACGGCTCATTTCCCTCCACTAAAACTGAAGGTTTTCTTCTGAGAAGGCCTGTAAACTTTGGGAACTTTCCGGCACTACTGTTTAAGCTCACCGCATCAATTATAAACAAACATTTTAAAACCAGAATTCACTTGAACACCTGAATATATTCCTTTGGTTTTAAGAGAAGCTTCGATGTGGGATTACCCAAAACAGAAACAATAAAGAACAACAAAAAAGCAGCCGACAAAGCAGAAACTTCCAAAAAACCACAAAGCTTTACATGTGGTTGTGGATAAATTAAAACTGCTTGGTCTGGCTGGTTCTGTGCCCACATAGCCAGCAGTAAATCTCAAAGCTAATCATGACCTACTTAGAGCCGAGCATACAGCAGCCTGTGAGCTGGAGCTGCTCCTCCCACACGCTCACACACACAAAAACAAGATGCATCGACATGGAGAAGAGCAACTAAAATATCACAAATGCACATACATAAACCGACAACAACATGTAGCTGCGTAATGCCTCAGATACAGTAATTATACATGCATGCAGACGATATTAAAACAAAAACAGATCTGTCAGGATTTCTCTGCAGCTGCATAATTTTCTATCAACAGTTGTGATGTAAAAAGCTTTCAGTGACAACCACAACAATTAACAATACTTATTCATCTCTTTTTTATGTTAAAATTAATTATTTCCCTCCTAATAATATTTGTAGCTGTCCAACTGTGATGCTCAGTGACGTCCACTCGCTGTGAGAACAATAAACCTTTTTATTTGTTTGTCTCTGATGCTGGACTACAAAAACAACAAAATGATCTGTAGTTCACACTCACCAAACTCTGTGCATGAACAAAAAAAGTCTGCAGCTCCACACAGTCGAGACAATGAATCAACAGCACGCAGAGTTTGTGTACTCACTGAGGTCTCTGCACTTGATGGTGCTGTAGCTGAAGGAGATGCAGAGGTAGTCACATGCCTCCCTCAGCTCCGGGATGGAAACACCGTCAGGGCAGCGGA
Source organism: Kryptolebias brasiliensis (assembly GCA_028566095.1). Taxonomy (NCBI): domain Eukaryota; kingdom Metazoa; phylum Chordata; class Actinopteri; order Cyprinodontiformes; family Rivulidae; genus Kryptolebias; species Kryptolebias brasiliensis. The sequence continues at coordinate 24,411,853 of JAOXNZ010000012.1, read as the reverse complement.
TTATCCCCGTCCTGTAGTAATCCTGCCATTTTCACCAGCCCATGCACAGAGAGAGGGAGAGAGAGAGAGAGAAATGAATAAACAGGCAGGGAGGAGGGCATTCATGAACACACGCGAGCAGGGGAGGCAAAACAAGACGCCATTATTAAAGCTGCCTCCCTTACAGAGAAAGAGGGAGGGGTGAGAAAGAACAGGGGGTGGGAGGGATGGAGAGTCGGGGATGAAGGTAAATTAAAAAAAAAAGAAAGAAATCCAGAAATGTCACCGACAGAGAGGGGGGAGGAGTAAAGAGGGAAAGAAAAGACGAAAGCAAAAGCTGCTGACGTCACTTTCCCTCCGTGCTCCAGTTCCTGCGCCGCCTCTCAGAACCACAACTTCCCAGGAGACGCTCGGGGCAAACAGGACACGAAGCAAAGGACACATCATTCACCTCCTGCTCTGTCTTTCTGCTTCCCTCGCTGTCATCTCTCCTTGGAGTTTCCTTATATTCACATTTATCTCCTAAACTACAACCACATTACCAATGCTCACAAACTGGCAAACAGATTATATTTTGTATCGCTGGAAGGTACAAGGAAGCAAAAGCTGACCAAAAGGACTGTTTTCTTCTTGTATATTAAAGAAACTATGAAATCAAACATCCTGAACAATATATCAAATGATGCAGTTTGAAAGAGTTTACTCTGGTAGTTTTCCAGATATACTGATATGCAGTTCTGAAATGCAGGTACACACTCAATGTAAACAAAGCCCTTTAATCTGTATACTTTACTCAACAAATCCGAGTGTAAATAGGTAAGAAAACATCAAGACTGTCTGACTTCTTGATTCCAAACAGCTCTTATATGTTGATCTATTTTCAGTCCCTTTGGTTGTTTCTGGAGGTAAACAAACATTTGTGGTATTTGGAAGCCATTTGCAAAGTTTGTTTACAAATGTTTTATTTAAGGAACATTAACAATTCATATGAAAACAAAAATTGTTTGAATTTTGTTTTTTTACTTATGTTTGCTTTTTACCAGTCTTTATTATATAACAACGAGTACCTTTAATATTACACTTCCTCTTCTAATGTTTTTCTATAGAGGTTTGTTTAAACAAGCATTACTGCAGTTTCTGAGCACCGGGGAAATAATCTCACCCAGTTTAAACTGCTGTTTTATTTGATTAAAAGACCTGCAGCTAAACAAAATCTCTGACATTTTCCCAACTAATGGGAATATTTCACAAGATCTTCTTTATTGAGCAAATTTGTTCTGTTAATGCAGCATTTCAGATCTAAACAATCAGATTTATTAATATAAACTTCTCATTCATATCAGCTGCTTTTCAGACAACCTCCTGTACAAGCAGGGTATACACAACTTGGATTTGATGGTTTCTAATAGATTTCAAATGAATAAATCTGTAGCCTTTAAAGAAAACGTACTTATGATCCCAGCAGTAGTTAAACGTTTGGTGGTGTTCACATAATGCATTGATTTAGACGTTTATTAAGAGGAAATTATTCTAAGCATGCTGCATTATAAAGCAGTTAAAGACAAGACCAGAAGCCAAAAGCCTAAATCCATACCATGGGAAGAAGACATAACATAAAAAAGACATCTCAACAGAAATACTGTTGGTTGACAAAAATAATTATAATAATTTATGTGGAGTTTAGTTTACTAAGACGGCACATATTCTCCCAGATATATGAACACCTTTGTCTCACTGAACAGTTTCTTAAAATAAAGAAGCTGACGTTGTGGTTAGAGGATACAAAGTCAGCTGGTTCGGGAGACTTTATGTTGACTCTGGAAATAAAGCCTTTAAATAAGTAACAACATTATTACATCAGGATCAATTTTCATTAGGCTCTGAGAAAAGAACATTATTGTTATGAACAACCAATTCCCAAGTTGGCAACTAGATAACTTGAAATTACAGTGATAAAATATAACAAATGAGAAAAAAAAAGAGAAATATTGTACTCGGACAAGATTCTAAATGTGTTCCTGAGAGTTATAGCCCAGATCGAAAAACTTTTTACGGGCTACATAAAGTCCAAATTGGCTCCTGGTAACTGAGGCAAAATGTGTTTTTTTACTGTCAGGAAGAGAAAATCCAATCAAAACAAGAAGTGATGCTGGAACAGAAGCAAGAGACGGAAGACAAATATTCTGTGAGGGAAAACAATAATATTATGGTATTAAAGTGAATAAAACAGCTGTCTTTGTTGCAGGATTAACTGAAAGACACTCCAGAAGCAAAAGAGGCAGAAGATGAAAAGAAAAGTAGGAATTGTTCAGGAAAATGAGAGGTTGAACAGAGATGAAAGCTCCAGGAACAAAATGAAAGAGGTGAGCAGATGACGCGGGAGAACAACACTGACAACACTGGAAAACAGGAGAGGAAGAAGCAGAGGTGCAATAAAAAGACTAAATGAGACAAAGAACAACAGTCAGTAGAGAAGTTCTCACCAGGATGGCTCTGAAGACAGTGGAGCTGATACCGTCTGCCACCTCAAACTCTCCTTTCTCGTTGGGTCGAGTGAAGTTGTTGTCCCGCCCGGAACCAAACATCCTGAAGGCAAAGAATGAGTTAAAAAGTGAAGCTTACAATAATTCTTTTATATCATGCGACAGCTTTAAAATTAGCATCGCACATTTAAAAGATTAAAAACGTTGAAGTTCAGCAGAATGTGGCCAGAAACGTCTCCTTGTAAGAAATATTAAATAGTGCATTTTTAGTTCTTATCAGGTCAGAACAAATAAATCTAAATAACAGACTTAAAAAGAATAAAGTCACCACAACTCAGGAAAAAAAAAAAGATGCATAGTTTATGATATAAAGGCCAAGCTTTCCATGAAGGAATGAATATCTTCTGCTGCCTTTCTTGCTGGAGTTTTAGACTCGTCTCATCGTATTTTGAGCAATGACGGCGTTGTGGGCTTTTTGTGGGGGTTCTTTTAGGTTCAGTTAACTGTGGCAGCCATCTTGAATTCAGTTGGTGCCAAATGGTAATCGGTTCTAGAAAAAAGTCGAATGATTAGTTTCTGTAAGTTTCATTGGCATTTGTCTAGTGGTTCATGAGCTATTTTGCTAATAGACACAGGCAAAAACATTATCATCCACCTTTCGCCTTTGGGAGATGGGTAATAATAAAAAATAAAAAAAAGAAACAATGTGGCTCAGACACTTGTTGGAAGTACTGACAGCAGCAGAAGTATGCACCAATAGTTTCAATTTACCAGGAAATCTACTGGAAACTCTCTGGGTACAAAAACATTAGTAGATAATTACAGTTAATAATTTACATACAGTTAAAGCTCATAGTTTCTGGAAATTACATGTTGTTAATGAAACAAAAGATGAGAAAAAAAGGTAGTGATAGATTTTCCTCAGTTGCCACTTGTTTAAAGTCAGAGGATTCATATATTTACACACAGCATTAAGAGAACTATCACTCTGTTTTATTCTGTTCTGGGAAACAGGTTAGAAGAGAAATGTTAGAACGATCAGAAAGTTGAAACTGAACACCTACATTAAGTATTATTTATCTAATAAGTGTGGCTTTGTTTTATGTTTTTTTTAAATGGTCACTAATGAACCTTTCCAACAAGTATTAAACACAAGTTGATATCATTACCTGCCCAGCATGGTGTTGGGCTGAGCTGTGAAGATGGCAGGATCCACCACAAATCTTGTGTTGTCCACGATGAGCGTGACTCTTTCTCCCGGTCGCAGCCCAGATCGATGCTCTTTGCTGCTCAAGTCGTACACGTAGATCATATCGCAGGGTCCCTGACCCACAGAGTGGCGGTCCTTCCCAGGAGGACCTAGGGACCGGGGTATGTGTCCCCCAGTCAGAGCTCCTCCCACGTGTGAATAAGAATGAGGAAGCCTTGGAGGGCGTGGGCTTGAGGATCTGGAGGATGAGCCTCCATCACCGCGTTCTCGATCTGCAGACGAGAGGACGACACACAAAAACGAGGAGTTAAAAAAACAACTAAATCTGGATTTTGGGTGGTGTTTAGGTGTGTCTCTAATCACAAACTGGTTTAAGTTTTCTCCTCACCGTGTTGTCGAGTTGGAGAAGTAACATTCCTGATGCAGGGCGTCAGCTGGCCTTCTCCTCTCTCGTGGGAGGATTCACGTGAACGGTCGCTGGAGCGCCGCCGTTGCTCCCGGTAATGTTCTGCTCCTCCTCTTTCTCTGGGTCCGCCACCAGCACCCCCGCTGACACCGGATCCATACAGACTCATGGTTCTGACCCGCTGATGGTTGCAGTCCAACCCAGACAAACCACACTGCTCACTTGTGGAGAGATGAGGGCACACAGAGGAAATCAAAGTGATGAGCATCTATTATGTCAAAAATAGAAGGTTATTTAAAATTAAACACCATAGGATAAAAAAAACGTAAAATCAATGGTGATACAAGATTGACACGGTTAGATTTACAGGTTTTTTCTCTTCTGTTTTATCATAAGTTGACAAGACTTCCTGAGGTTTTAAAGGAATGTTTCTGACGTGCTTAGATCAAAATTTAACTGGATTATAGTACTACACCTCCTTTCTCAGTTCTCTTCTGTAGGGAACATATTAAGATGGCCATTTCCACAAGGCATGCATCTTTTGCAATCCTACACACACAACCTGCACTCAAAAACTCTTGAAGCAGGTTATTACTGTCCGATACTGTGTTAAAGCTTTCACTATTCAGCCTGACAGCTCATACTTGCACACACAGCAAAATGCGCTCAGACTAGCACTTAGCAAAGAGAAAAATACTTTTTACATTTATCTTCCTCATCTGAAGTTTAGCAAATGGACAGTTTGATCCATCTTTCAGGCACAAACTCATTATGAAACTGCTGTAAAATAAACCAAGGTTATGAAAAGACTCCACAGCAGATAAAAACAAAACACAGAGTAACCGGGAGGATGGTTAATACACCAGTTGTGGATATATCCACTTTTACACATTTTCACAGTGCTCCTTACTCTACACATTTAGTGCATTTCTTTACAGTACACTAATGAGCACACCAGGGAAATGTGGGATTCATTATCTTGCCCACGGGCATGATAATGACAAATTTTATTGTGATGAATCCAATTTAGTTGCCATCACAACAGTTCCATTTGTACTTTGAGTGGTTCCAAAAGGGCTGTGTCCAACAATCAGTCCAACAATGGTGCATTTACTGCTTTACAAGCTAAAGAAAGTGAAAATCCTTATGTTTAAGGAAGATAAAAAAAATTTCAATTTGGTTATTTAACTTAGATAATGAACTCATTTCAATATATTTTCAAATGATCCACTAAATCAGTAACTGAGCAGCTCCTATTTGACCTAATTAATTGCACTGAATCATGACTATAATTTGTTTCACATTCTCAAGTTTTAACAGTTAGCAAGCTTAAGATCAGGTACGAAATGATACCAAAATGGTTATGTCATTATTTTGTTGTGAAAAACTCTTTTACCTCATTTGTGTTAATTACTGTAACCTGCTCATATTTTCTACCAGTGTAGCTGAGAGTTTGATCAACAGCGTCTGGTTCTCATGGGAGCAGATATGAACTATTATGACAATCTACTGTTACACCAAAGAAACAACAAATAGATCACAAGGACTTCTACTATACATACAAAAATACACACAATGCACCAACTGTCTTAAGTGGTATTACATTAACAAAAGAAAAAAACCTGCAAATCCGTTTTTGAACTGATAAAAGATTCAATAACTAATCCAAAAACTGCAAACGTCAACTGTTTTGTTTCCTTGCACCGTGCTCAAGAAATACAATATGTATGAATTGGCAGAGCTTCAAATGGTAAGTAAAAAAAAAACCTCTCTGAATTTTGGCTGACATCTCAAAGTACTGGACGTCCGGGCTGCAGCTGCTGCTGGCTAACAGACCGATTGAGTGGCTAATTGGTTAACTGTCGGGGGGGGGACAGACTCGGACAAGAGACAGACCATGATGTAGCAAGATCAGCAAACTGATGTCAAAAACAAAAATTAACAGTTCAGAGTGGTGACAGTACACCTTCATTACACCCTGTCAAGGTCACAAGCTCATTTTTGTTCAGCGGCGCCTCATTAGTCTGGCAACAAAAGGTGCAATCTTGTGCACAAGACAGAAAGACAAAACCCCATGGACATAAAAGACAGAATAATGTATCTTTAAAAAAAAAAAAACCCAGGAAAACAAAGCTTTAACTGCTAATTCTCCTCACAGTGACAGGATTTCATCTTTTAGAAAGAAAACCAAGACTATAGATGGTTACAGTTACTAGGCTCTGAATGTGTCCTTGAAGATGGGGGGGTCACAAACAGACACACACCTCTGGATCTGGTTCAGTGTGTTCAGGTGACGGGTGTGACAGGTACAACACACAAAAAGGTACAAACAATAACTAAAACCTAAAACATTGAAGTTTAATTTAAAATCTGTTACAATTTGGTTTTGAGCAGCTTATGTGCATACTGATACTAGAGCTCCACGCTACATAAATTCTTTTTTTTAATCTTTAAAGGGATTTTAATGCTTGACCGAACAAGTGTAAGACAAAAAAAAGGGTCTTCCAGCAAACAGGCCAGCAGCCAGAAGGCAGAGCAGCAGGGTGGAGGGAACAAAGGAACTGAGGAAGCAATACTTCACCCAGGGAAGGAAAATCTCATCTTTCACAGGGCAATGCAAAATTTTACAGCAGCCAAGATTTCACACTGCCAGAATGAACAAGATGGGCTAATATTTCACCTGTCCAATTACTGAGCGCTAATGATATTACAGTTCCCCATTTAATTTACTGAACACCGCTTACAAAGAAAGCTATGGATGTAAGTTCAGTGTTAAAAATTTGAAGACTCATCAGACACAATACCTCAGACAAAGATGTAAGGCGCCCTGGCAGTCTATTAAAAGCATGAGGTGAGAGCCATGAGGGGTGAGGGTCCAATCAATTATTTAGGGGCTGCTGACACCAACACAGAGATGGGGAAAGGCAGGGAAACTGCAGCGAAGCAGCATGGGTTTCAACAAAGGAATGATTAACAGAGTATAAAATGTGAAAACACAATCCCTGCACACACACACAAAAGGAAACAATCACACTTAAAATAACTCTATGAAGAGAAATTTCTCACATTGTGGCATTTAAAAAGACAAAATAAGAATCCTGGTCACTCTTTGGAGACCGAGAGTCCCATCAAGGAGAGGACTCAGGTCTCAGGCTTTTCTTCATGTTCACAGGAACAAAGAGCAGTACATACAGCACAAAGAAAGAGCTCCAATCCGGAGGTTTTTACAGAAACCTCGCACCTACCGGTCGGTGTCAGACGGCCAGGAGAAGACAAAGCAGCAGGGGAGAAGCTGCGGGATGAGAGCGGAACAAAAACCCTGCGCTCCTGCGAACAAAGCGGGCTTCCCAGCAGTTTCAGCATCCTCGCTCATTACTTTCCAACTTCATCCGCATCGTTTGAATCACACGAGCCGGACTTCAGCTCGCGGAGAAATCCCACCGTTTCCACGCCGAGGCTTAAGATGCGTGCGGAGGGGACGGCGGAGAGGAGCTCCGGCCGGTCATTCAGAGTCACCGGAGGGACCCGAACCTGAATGACTGAATCAGAGCGATGCTGCGTTCACGTGCTCCTCGTAAAGCGCCGCTTCTGGGTAGTCCACGTTTTTACTGGTGGCGTTATTATCGATGGGCAGATCAGGGTGTGTTCCCCGTCTTTTCTCACTGGACTCCCAGTAAAACGTGACATCTGGAAAAACTGTCTGATTTCTATCTAAACTAACAACTTACTTAATTCGATTTTGGCGACTTTTTTAAAGTTACAACGTGCCTACACATAAAAGATGACTCCACACACAAAATCAGTCAATACAAACTATGAAATCAAACATTAAAAGTTAGCCTGGTGAACTATATCAAATGGTGCAGTTTGAGAGTTTACTCCAGCAGTTTACCAGATATGCAATTCTAAAATGCAGGTATGCACTCAATGTAAACAAAGCACCATACACACAGAACGCTTTCTGTGATTTCCCAATCTTTTTTCTCATAAACATGCCACCATTTCTAGAACACAGAAAACAACTCTAAATGCTGTAGTAACTATGCCAGGCCTGTATGTGGAGCTGTGACAATGCCACAAAAATACACCAGAAACAGTAAAGACGACGTGGACTGGACACCAAAGCGTAAACATAGGAAGAAAAAGAAAAAACGAGGATGGAGAATACAAGAGCAAACGCTGAGTCCTTTTTGTGGTCTGAGGACAAAGTGGAACTTCTCCTTCGTGTCACATTAAACTATCATTGACTGGGAGTCGGGTCGGTTCAAATCCACAAACATAACAAATGATTTCAGATGCAATATCAAAGGACAGATGTGTAAAATTTAAAATTATTCCCAATTCCTACATATTTATAAAACATACACTTGATGTATATTAAAGTTTTTTCTGCATCGTGGGTTTTTTCCCATTGTTGTCAACTCAACAAAGTGATAAAAATCTTTTTGGGTTTAGATTTTATGGTGCAATATTAAGAGGTTGTGTTCTGCTCTATTTAAAGCAGTGTTATTGTTCATCAGCATTGTCTGTCATTGAAGTTGACTTTGTCAAAGATATCTTCGTATCATCTCATCGGCTTGTCTGTTGCCTATAATGCACCATGAACAGCACAAACTAGCAAGAAAGATGTTACATAATCCCTTTGGCGGATCCAGCCTAGATACAAAAGAAGCTTCCTACAGTTATTTAATCTGCTTGTTATTGACCCAACAACTGCAAGATTTTCAACATAAAATAAAGGCAGTTGCACCAATTACATGAAACTAGATAGATAGATTTAAGCATAAAAAGGCACCAATTCAAGAAATCAAATAGTGTTCTAGCTGTGCATAAAAGCCAGCAAATTGCCTATTTTAAATTGTGTCTTTAGGCACTTTTGTTTAAAGCATAATGTTACAAAGGCACATCACTTCTCTTTTTATGCACATTTGCAAAAATGCCAATCACTGTTCTCCAGGCTTGAGGTGGTATTTTTGTACCAACATAGAGATTTTCAAAGAGCAAAATCAAAACATTTAATGATAGACTATGATTGTCTGTCACAGAATCACAGACATACTAACAGGTCATGCTAACGGGATGATCCAAATATCACTTATTTATATATATGGCATTAATTCATAGGGTTTTAGGCAAACTGTTGAATGCTTTTTAGGTTAATTCAGATTGTTTGTGTTATGCAAGTCAGGCAATACAAGCAGAGATGTCAACTATCCATTTGTTACTAAACCTAATTTTACTTTCATCTGTTTTATGTAGAAAATGCATCCCATCAAAATGATCTTTCTAATTACATTATTACCAGTCATTGTAATTTTTGATGTCTGAAATTGTTTTTGACAAGTCATTAATAATAACATTAATTGCCCCAGTTACATTTATTAGATTTTTAAATTTTTATTAGAGATATCTGGAATAGTTTTCACTTTAGATCAAAACAATGTTGTTGTGGATTTCTGGAGCAGAACGACCGATGAACATGAATGTAGAAAATTATGTCAGGATATAAGAAAAATCTGACATGTTAACTGTGGATTAGACGTATTGTAGCCAACTGAAACCTTATTTTACCTGGAAAGGATTAAATTGTGGATATCTGCTCTGTGGAGCTTCTTTAACTATTATAAAACACCTTGCTAAAGACATCTAAGACGCATCAAATGTAAAGTTGTAAATTAACAAAAATCAATACAGCCGCTTTGACAATTAAATTGGGTTGCATGTGAACGTGTCAGTGTTTTGGAAGTAAAATAAAACACTCGACATCTCAATGCTGGTCTTAAACAAACATTTTAAAGGAGCTACGGGGATTTTAGACTATTCTGTTAGCTTGTTTCTTAAGCCTAGCCGTTAGGTTGCTAACCGCTAGCTCACTGCTGCTAATGCTATAAACAAAAGTTTCAAACATCTTGTAATTACCTCCTTGCGTTACATTCCCTTTTGAAGTTTTAGCCAGCTGATGAAACACTCAGTTGTGCAATCGAGCGAAGAGGTAAATAAACAAAAAAGACTGGAGGCTTTAGTTGCCTGCATCAACCACTAGAGGATTTGTTTTTGTTTGGGGAAGCCAAGATCACGTAAAATATCGCGAGACTACCGTGTGAACTCTCGCGGTGCTGGGAGTGCGCATATACAGTATAATGTTTCTAAGTAATCTGGACAAACATGTCTGAATGCACAAATAATCACACAAAAATAAAATCACAAGAAGTTTGTTTTTTTAAATTCACTATATTATTCAAAACAATTAAGCCTAAAAGCAAAACACACTGTTTTATATGGACAATGTTAACCAAACAAGTAAAAATATACAATTCATTCTTTTTCTATGTAAGTGCATCAAATATTAAGCTATGTAGCAAGAGCTAGATAGTCTAGTTGACCATTTGAGCTTTTTACAATCATACTCCAAGCAAAAAACTTAGTGAGTACACTTAAAACACAAAAATAGTCACATTAGGCCAGTACGTATGAAACGGCCCTTAATTGGGGCTTTGTCAAAACAGTAATTAAAAATAAAAACAAAAAAAAAAACAATTGGTCCAAGTTAGACTGTCTCTTTTATGATGACTTTATAACAAAGCCTCTTAAATAAAAGTGCATACATGTAACAGAAGGTTTGCCAAACAGNNNACATAAATATAAATTTCATAAATTAAATTAAATAAATAAGATATAAATCCAGAAAAACCATTACAAAGATAAGAATCAATCATAGAGACAAACAGAAAAAGGTTTATATAGAAGAAAAAAAGTTAAAAATGTAATTTGTCCAGTGTTGGAAATGTTAAACCAGTTCAATAAAATCTCCTAAAAATCAGGACTGCTTTGACTCGAGGAGCTTCTCAAAAAAGTCTATAGCTTGCTGGATCTCCTCTGCTGTCAGGTCACCCATCTCAGTCAGCTCCTCTGGACGTAACCTCCTCCTCCTCAGGCTCTCGGCGTCCCCCCCGCTGCTGGCCCGGACCGCGTTGTGGATGTCTTGGACCCTCATCTGTAGCCACTCTTTGCGCTCCTGCACCTGCTTGTGGTGCCTGAGGTTGTGCATGAGCTGCACTTCACTCACCGTCCTTTTACTGCAAAATCAACAAACACTGTAAATTTACATTGCAATAACAATCCTTTTTGAAAAGGAAAAAATGTCTTTCTTGCTCCTTAGTTTAAATAATGAACTTGTAATTGATCTGAATAAAAAGAGGAGAGTGATATTACCTTATGGGGCGTCCTTGACAGTGAACAGAGAGGTATAAAACAATGAGGGAAATGAACAGGATTTTACAGTCCATATTTTGCATGTTGAGCATGACCTGTAAAACAAATGCAAAAAAGGAAAATCAAATTAAAGTTTTTCACCTAAATTGGAATAATTCTCAGTATAAACAGTCTATAGCATTAAATCCTGCCTTAGGGAAATAAAAAACAAATGTTTTTGTATCCTACAGAGATTTAACACAGTGTGTGGTTTAATTTATTTCGAAATCTTTTTGCAACTATGCTTTGCAAAATAAAGAAAACAACGTATTTTTGTTAATTTAAGGCATTTGGACCACTCTGTACTTCTAAATGACAGGTCAAGAACATACCTTTGGTGGTATTTCTTCTTCTCTTCAGTTTGATAAAAACAAAAGTGTAGTACTAGTAGTAGTAGTAGTAGTCTCTTCAGTGAGTCACTGTGGTTTGGTGGTTAGCTCCTATTAGTTATGATAAGCACAGGACTCCCCAAGTTCTTTTTATAGCCCCGGTGTCCAGTTGTTGATGAGCTGCTTTCATTATTGCTGTTGATGTCATACCTCCAGCTCCTGGAGGGGGCAGGACATGAATGACAACACCCCCTCTTAGCTTCAGGCTTTTACCACTGTCATACGGCATCAAACAAATGGCTTTGAACCCAAATACCTTCACACCTTTTTGACATAGAAAAACACACTCAAACACCAGAATCCCAGACTTTTACAGGAATGCCTGTGTTGTCCTGACATAAATCTTGTTTCTCTCACCAAGCTGTCTCGCAGGAAATCTGAGTAAATGCTCAAATGATGCTTTTGTAAGAAACTTTGTCACTCAATTTATTCATTCCCAAGCTTAAGGTGTATTTTAAAACTTCTTCCCACTTTTTTTAATTTCACATGACTCTCTTTTGTTTTTTTTCTACATCCATGAACTGCCCAGTCCTATTAGCCCACATCTGATGTGACCTTTTTTAATCTGATTCCTTGCATGCCTCACAACAATGGAGGCAACATTAGGATGGATTTATGACTCTTGTGGACTATTACAGAGTCTCCCTGGTTACATAGACACTTAACCCAAGAATTAACATTGTTTTAATGAGGTTGCCTCTCAAAAAAAAGAGAGCTTTTATACTAACTTGACGTCAGAGGAAACATCCTGAATCACAGTGGGAGTGGGAGTTTGAGAGGTGTGTCGATGGGTGATGCCGCTGACGTCACTGTTTCGGACATGACCGACAGGTATGCAAGTTTGTGTTTGTGAGAGCCAGACAGGGTCAAGGCACATCAGGAAATCATTAAGATTTACATCCATGTGTATCATTTATTTCTTTACAACAACTGTTAAAGCCCTTAAAGACAGTTTTTTTTAAAGAAAAGTACATTTTTCCCATGGAATTCAGAGAGACATAAGGTGGCATGTATAAGTTTATAACATTTCAGATGATTTGATTATTTTTAATCCCACAGCACCAACAGAAAAGCATAAAATTAGTCCCAAATTGCTTTTGCAGTGAGCCCAAACTGAAGGTGCTCTTACCAGCTTTAGGTTTGGGGTTACAGCCAGTCCACTTACCCTAAGAAACTCTGAAACTAAGAGCTGTAAGTCAAAATGTACCTTGAGTTTCAGAGTCATGAAATCCATCTTCAGAGACAAAAAGACCCAGGGGTCCGCAACAGATATGCCTCCTTCCAAACCCCGGTCTCGACATCAGCCTGTCAGTCAGGCTGGGGTTACACGAAGAGACAGAAAACATAGAAAGCTAACAGCCAGAGAAGAGCTGAAGTTCTCCAGGACGCTTGAAAGAACCTGAGCTACATATCTTGGAAAAGAACTGTCCTCAACTTTACATCAAATATTTGTTTTTGTGTAAAATGAAATGTTATTGCGTAAATAATTATGTTTACTTTTTTTTCTGCACTTTGCAATGTAACTATTTCTTCATACTTTGTGATATTTTAGCCAATCATAAATCAAAACATTCAACTCATACATTTCCTTAAAAAACATTGTTCTTTTTAAAATCTGCTTTAGCGTACTTGCTCTATTTTTGCTTATTTTAGTTTTTAGCTAGTGCTTTGTTTGTTTTTATTTTAGCAACTCAGTTTCAGCTTCGTCATTCAGCGCTCAGCCTTCACACTATATTTTCCCAGAAAATGTAGTTTCTCTAGTTCATGCATTGGCTTACAGTTTTAGGTTCACAGGCTTTCCTCCAACTAAATGCAACTTACTGTATATTACCAGTAATCAGAATGCAGATATTCATCCATTTCATTTTCTGAACCCATTTAATCCTGCTCAGTCTGTCACATGGCCCCAAATGTACAACCCCAGTTCCAAAGTTTGAACGTTAATGTAAATAAAAAAACAGAATGCAATGATTCTCATAAACCCATTCTTTATTCACAGTGGAGCATTGTAAACATGTTAAGTGTTGAAACTACAAACTTGTATCATTTTTTGAAAAAAAAAAAGAAAAAAGGTAACACAGCTCAAAAAGGTTGGGACAAAAGGCTGTAAAAGAAATAAGAAACAGCAACAAATTAGGTTAATAATAAGTCAGTAATTGGACTAGATATAAAAAGAGCATTTTAGAGGTTGAATCTCTCTAAAGTAAAGATGGGTAGAGGTTTACCAGTCTGCACCATCAGGTCTTGATAGGTTTTCAACTATCATCTTTACATAATCAGATGTTTCTTTTTTGTTTGTTTTTTTACTGATTTTTTAAATTTCTTGTTTCCGTTCCTCACTTCATCTCTATTATTCAGCCACCTGGGTCCAGCTCTCCTTTAACTTTCCCTCCCATCCATCCATCCATCCATCCATCCATCCATCCATCCATCCATCCATCCATCCATCCATCCATCCATCCATCCA
>JAOXNZ010000012.1:24384234-24395200 GCA_028566095.1 Kryptolebias brasiliensis | reverse complement strand
CCCAGCATTTTCCATTAGCATTTGACTCCAGTAGATGTGTCTGAAATCAAACTTTTGTCTAAATCTTTTTACTTTTTAGATTATTTAATTGACTTTACTTTAATGATTTGCTTTGTTTTTGTTCACTAAAATGTCATGTTTTCATCATTTCTGGTTGCTTGCACAAGTAAACAGCTTAATGAATTTGTATTTAAAGGAAAGCGCTTGCTGCCGTTAAAGATTGAAAAAATTAAATTAAATTAAGAAAATAAACATGACTCCAACAAGAGATGGGTCAACTGAAGCAAAAAATAATGATAAATCCTCTTCAAAAGAGGGAACTTTAGTCCTTTGAAGGCTCAAAGATAATGGTCAGGAAGGATTACTGTGGAAATACTAACTCAGCATCAACATTCACACTTTATACTTTATTTACAATCTAACTTCTTCTGCCTACTTCATATAACAACACGTTCAGCTGCTCTGACTTTTGGTTCTTATAACTTTTCCACTTTTTCAAATATTTAAATAATATTTGCAAATTGCTCCCCATAGAAATACGTTGAGATTTCTTCAGTTCCTTTGAAAACATTGTTTTATGAAATTAGCTTCGGCATAGTTGCTCTATTTTTGTTTTCTAATGCTACTTTTAGCTACTGTTTGATACTCTTAGCTTTTAGCTAGTTTTATCCTACTTTTAGCTGCCAATCTGCTGCTTTTAGCTTCTAGCTACCATCTTACTACTTTTAGCTTTTCGCCAGTTTTTCAAATTTTTTACCCTTTAGCTACTATTCTGCTTCTTTAGGCTTTATGAACTCAGTTTCAGCTTTCAGTCTGTTAGCGCTCAGCATTCATTACATTTTTAAAGAAAATGCAGTTTCTCTTGTTATATATATAAATCGTTTCCTTATTACAAAGATTTCCTGATACTCAGATGTGTTCTTTTCATGTGAAATAACTGATGAGATCTGTAAGTATTTTATAGTTAAACATTAATCTTCAATTTTTGACTTTTTTCCTGGGATGTTCTTTAAATATCTAATCATGACTCTTTTCACAGTAATACATAAAAAAGACAAAAACAATTAAATGTTTCAGTTTCAACATTCATTTGTTTATTTTTAAGAATTTATTTCAAATTCATTGTTTGGATCCATTATTTAAACAGTGTTGTTGGCAGTGATGAGCGGTGGGAGTTGTCTGATGAGGATTACTGGCAGACCATCACTCCCGCCTGACCCTGCTTTCCCGTAACTGCAGACTGCCTCCTAAAGCAGCACAATATAATTTTACTGCCACCAGACACCCACCACACCACACTATTACAGTCATAATTCTTCCCACAAAACTCGACGGGTAGCTGTGATGGGTCACGTGGATTTATCTGACCTTCATCAGAGAACGTCTGCTTGGAGGCAGAAAGATTTGAAAAAGTTTGACTGAAGAACAGTTTTTAAAATGTTACAAGGACTAAAATTTCACAAGTAAATCCAAAATGAAATTGATGAATTAACACGTGAAAAACAGAAGCGGCGCCTGTCAGAGAAATTAATTACATTTTGGGGCTCTCTTGTGTGAACTTATGAGTCGTTTGCACTAAAAGAGAAAAACATGCACTCACATGCACACTCAGTCCCTGGGGTTTGTTACCAGCTTGATGCAGTTGCCATGGAAACAGAAAACTCCCCGCAGGCGAAAATGCAACGCCTCTAAAACAAGTGCGTGTGGGAGCACAATTAGGACATTAAGATGAAGGATTACAGAGTCCTTGTTTCACTTCCAACATGGTGACGATTTCAGGAGATAATGCAGAAATCCAAACATCATTTTAGAGTTTGGTGCAACATAAAGGTGCTTTCAGAGAAAATCTGAAACAATTATGACTACGTTTTGTTAAAAACACAAAACATAGCTGCAGGTTTGACAGAGAAGCGAAGGACCGGAAACTGAGTCATGATCAGCCATCAGCCCACACAGAGTCATTATGGTCATTTAAGGCTGCAAGGAGGCAAAAGTCTTACTCAGAACCTTCCTTTATATCCAGGCAAACTAAAAATGGATGATAATTTGTTTAGGAAAACAACATGAATTATTTTGGGCTTATTGTTTCCTTTTTATTGTCACAGTTTTCCCCTAAAATTAATTTAATCTGAACCCTCCAGCTAACCCACCTTTAAAACAAATTCAGTTTAATTTAATCTGTTTTTTTACTGAACATTCAGATAAAATAATTTAAATTGATATCAATTTGAGAACACTGACTGTTAATTAGTTGCGTGGATAAGTTTTACAAGAAAAAGAGCCTTTATGCATCTCTTATCATTATTATTACATTTTAACATTAACATATTACATTAACGTTTTACATCAAATTTTTTTGCAACATGTTAAATTTTATATGCTCAAACTGCATGTAATTTAATAAATCTATAACAGTGAAATTATTTAGACGTTATTATCACACACTGCCAAAGGGTGATAATGTTATTGCTTGTCTGTGTGCTTGTTTGTTTGTTGCGTTAGCAAAATATCTCGTGAACCACTGAACAGATTTTAAGTTATTATTTGACGTACATCTACAACTGTTCATCTTTTGGAATCAACACAATTCAAGATGGCCACCACAGCTTGTCGACCTTGTTCTACACAAAAATGTCTTCAACTCAGTCAATTTTACAGATATTAGGTTAAAATCTGATGTGGTAGTAGCTGAGAGTCATTCCCAAAAACAACTGTACTCTGAGGCATCTTTCGTTAAAAGCTTGGCTGGAAAACATCTTGAGGTGAACAATATTCATACCTTCCAGGAATGCTAGGCCTTTCATTTTATTATTGCATTGTTTACATGTTTACAAATAAAAAAGAGCTGTTAAAAGTTTTAGTTCCGTTTAGTTAAGACCGTTAATAATCCATTTTCTCTAAAAAATGTAAAAGGACACAAACACTAATGGTTTTGCAGTTCTGTAAACCTGCAGCTGAGGCTGAAATGACGTATGATTATATGATGATAATGTAAGAGAATAAAATTCATCATGCTGACCTTTGGTGTCCATTTTCACTGAACCTAAGGATGTAAAGAAGAAGTGCTTGTATGGCTGAAGAGTTGTGTCATTCCCTCGAATGAACAGTCAGAAGTTTTGGTGCTCTTGTTTTGGTAACGCACCGTCGCTAACAAATGGAAAACAGCCTTAGAGTCTGTCAGTTTCAGTAAATACATTCCACAGTTTAAAAGTCGAAGACTACACCCAACTCAGGAAGTTCCTTCAGGGGTAACGTATGTTTTCCACAAGAAGCTTTTTGGCCATCGAATGTCTCACAGTCAAGGCAGGTGGGAGCAGTGCGGTGAAGAGAGACAGATGAAGATGGTGCAAATCTGCAAGTCATATTGTGTAATTCGAGCCCTCAGCCATGAGTGAGGACCAAAGACCGAACACAAAAACTGACACCAACCTAATGCGCCCAATCGATTTGACTTTCCACAACAGCCTGAATCTGTCTGAGTGCTGACGAAGAATCAGACACTCAAAATCTGTCCTGGATTCGTTTTTCAGAAGAGGTCACCGCGGCTCTGTGGACACATTTCCTCACCTTTCCAGCATCTCATAGAACCACCACAATGTTTGGTTTCAGAGCAGTGATTCACAAACTTTCTAGCTTTCAACCCACAAAATAAAAACTGTGGAGTCTTGAGACCCCATATAACCAGCTTTCTCTAAATGTGACTGAATTACAGCCTTGTTTGGGTTGGCTAAAGTGATTAGCTGTGGCAGCCATCTTAAATTGGGTTGATTCCTAAAGTTAATCAGTTGTAGATGTCAACCCAGTGATTACTCTCAGAAAGTTTTGTTAAAATGTGTTCAGTAATTCACAAGATATTTTGATAACAGTGCAGACAAACACAGGCAAAAACACAGGCAAAAACATTATCACCCTTTGGTGGCTGTAAGTAAGCTGTTTAACAAACAGCCTTGTTGGTCATTATGTTCTTTTCAAGAGACACTCAGTGGGCCCCCAACCCCCCACTTTGGGAACCATTGTTTGAGAGTATAAATACAAAATGACCCTGACAAATTTAAAAGTAAATAAACAGGATTTAAATATATTTGTGCTTAAATTATAATAAATTGCCAGCTAGTGTAAGAAGCAAATGTCAGATGAGGCCACTGATCTGTAATTATTGCTCATACCACCTTAAAATATAATTAAACGGACCAAGTTTAAATAGTTAAAGGAACTTAGAGTAAGACGTGTCTTTTATTTGGTTAAACAAAGAAATAAAGGAAATTGTCAACCCAAAGCAAACCATGTGTTTCTTGAAAAATAGATTTTATTTTTATTGTTTTTGCTTCCTAAAGATGACTAGGCTGTAAGAAAAAAAAATCTAGCAAGACTTTAGAAAACAGGTTGCTCTGGTATTGAAAATATTTTTCAGCTCACTCAAGATCACCTCAAGGCTCTTAGCTAGAAAAATATTCAGTTTTAACAGAAGTGCAGATAAAAAATAAAAAGAGTCATAAGAGTAGGAACGCTAATTTAGAGGAAACACTGCAGAGGTGGAAGGTTTCTGAAATTAGTCAGAGAGTGTATTCAATAGACATTTTAATTCTTTTTGCATAAAACAGAGAATTTCATTTAATCTTGGTACATTTAGGCAACATATAAAAGGTTACAATTATATTCACTTAGAGCCAACTATAGATTTATTATCTATTTTAATGTGCGTTAAAACTTTTCAGCAACATTGGCGACATCTGGTGGTAAAAACATTTTTTACAACATGACAATTCATTCAAGACGTGTCAAACATTTTACAAAATAATGAACAACTAAATACATTAATACTACTGCTACTACCTTTAGTACCACCACCACCACCACCACTACTACTGCTACTACTAACAATAATAATAACAAATTTATTAACAAATATTTTCCTGATAGAAATAAATGGGGATCTCTTCAATTCTTTCATAGACATTGTTCTCTTTGAAATCTGCTTCAACAGACTGGCTCTATTTTTGTCTTCTGATCCTTTGTTTAGTTTTTAGCTTCTGTTCAGCTACTTTTAGCTTTTAGCTAGCTATCCTTTTTATATTTCTAGCTAGCCTTTTGTTACTTTTAGTTACTGTTTTGCTATTTTAGCTTGTTTTTTGCAAGTTTTAGCTTTAAGTTAACCTTTTACTACTGTTAGCCTCTAGCTAGCTTTTTTATGCTTTTAATTAGCCTTTTGCTACTTTAGCTTTAGCTAGCCTTTTGCCTCTAGTGCGCTATTTCTTTTGTTTTTACCACATCAGTTTCAGTTTCTTCAGCGCTCAGTATTCACACTGCAAAACGTTTATTCTCTAGTTTGTATTTAAATGAAATGAACCGGGACGTTTTCAGATTTTTAGAAATCCGACTTCAGGTCAGGTCCTTGAAGGCAACATGACCCCACGGCGGCGGCAGAAACTCTTTGATGTAAAAGAAACCCGCCCGGTTGGAGTTAAATTACGTTAAAAACGTAATAAAATCATTATGCTGAAGTTAGACCCTCGACATGGACCAATTAATAAGGTAAACTGAGCTTTAAACTTTGAAATTATTGTAATTTTTCTGGTCAGGAAGACGCTAACTTCTAGCTCCAGTCGTTTAATTAAACATAAATCAGATTTTTCTCCTATAATGCTACAACTTGCACCAGTTTTGGCATAAAACATAAACTAAACATATATATTTAAAAGTGACAAAATGATGTCATGGTTAAATTAACTAATTTACCACTAGTAACTGTTTAAAATGGTAGCTACAGTGTGGCAGACTTGTTTTTAAACCCTTTGATCAAAACGTTATCGGTGCAGCCATGATTGATTTATATCACACTAATCCGATATATTTATGCTAAATTGTCGTTTTAGACGTATTTTAAAATCCTATCAATATTAGAGTATATAGCCCTACCACCAAACAAACAAGCAAAAACCAAAGAATTTGTAAAAATGAAAGTCTGAAAGTTGACAGGAACTACTTTTCCTTCCGCCTACCATAAGGATGCGTTCAGGACTTGGTTCCCGGTTGCAATTTCTAAAAGATTAAATAAAAAAATAATAATTTAATGTTTTAGCCATCAGTATTTTAACTTTATAGCCACATGCAGACTCGTACCCCCTTACAGGTTTCCTAAGCTGACTCTCAGGTGATAATGTTTGATCCAATGTCCATAAAAACCCTTTTTTCTGTTGACGTGCCTTCAGATAAGTCTGTAAACCCTAAGTTACTTCCTTTAGGAGCACCTTGAATGATATATGATTGTAGAACTGCAGATTATTAACTGTCTGTTACACATACAGCCCTAAAGCGTACAAAGGGTTTCTGTTCCTGTAAATCGGAACTCAGTTTTAGTAAAAGAACATTTTTTTTTTTTATAAAAGAAGACTTTAACACTGGTATTATTTAAAAAACATGAAAAAACATTCCCCATGTGGGCCATTTGTGCACAGTTTGTGGTTTTTCATGATGTTTTAAGCACAGAAATAATAAAAGCACCACTGTATAACAATCACAGCAGATTTAAAGATGTTTTGATGTCAAAAGTGGCTAAAAGAAAATCTGCTGATTGTTTTTTAATTTGAGTTTGGACTTGAAACATGGAAATTGTGCTGGAGGCCTGAGCAGCACTAAGTATTGATTATTGAGTAACAGGTTGGATATTTCCCCAAGTTTACTGTTTTTTTACGTTTAACTTTTAAAGAAATTACAAGAAAACCTGGGACCTTAAAAGCAAAATATAAAGAAATGAGGTCCAACTCAGCATGTTTGAATACAGAGCTGTAAATATAAAAGTGTCTCCAAATGGCTGCATTTAAAGAGTTTCTAAAAACTTGACCGCAATAAGAATCAAACAACAACAAGAACACTGAGCAAGAAAAACAACATTTACAAAAAATAAGCCCAGGAAACAGAAGCAGAATTATCAATTACAGAATATAAACATATTCAACTAAAATTACAAAAGAAAAACTGAGTTGAGAGGAAAAATAAACATGGGAATTTATGTGTACTTATACTTTTCTTTTTTTTCTTGTACAAGAGAAAAATAAGTAGAAACCTAAATAAAAAATAAGTTTTCTGGTTAACAGAGCCAGTATTAGTGCTGAGACAGGATCTGAAATCTGATTTTGCTGATTTTACATTAATAGAGTCTGTATGTGAAGTAACTTGCTTGTTGTTGTTTAGGGAACTCATGAGTGACTTTGAGGATGCAGATTTCTGTGTGGAGACTTGGACTCTTCCTCCGAACACAAAAAGAAAAAAGGATTTGAAGAAAAATAACCAAAAATGTAAAAACACAAGCCCCATAAAAACACAGGCGAGCAGCCCGAAGGTAAAGAAATGCTCCAAATTAAAGGAAGCTACACTGCAAAGGAAGGAAAGGAAGAAAGAAAAGAGGAAGGACAAAAAGAAAGACAAGAAGAAGCTGAAAAAGAAAAACAAACTGGTTGTGGAGTTAGATAATCATAAGTTTACACAGAGCAGCAGTGCACAAGCAAAATTTTTGCAAAGGTTTGCAGCAATAAATGAAAACCGAAATGAGAAGCTAAACCCTGATCATCTCCCCCAGGACTCTGGGAAGGAAGCAAAGCAAAAAAAGCATGTGGCATTTGGTTTATTACCCTCCTACATACGCGTCAAACGTCCACATTTTGCCTCTTTATCGCCCAAAGAAGCAGAAGTTGTGAGAGGAGGTGAGAGCCGCTCACAGGCCACATTGACGGGACAAACTCAGAAGGAACCACACGATGATTTTCAGTGCGCCAGCGATGACATAAACAGCCAGGATCTGTTCATCACCCAGAAGACGTTCAGAGCGTCACCCTCCAGCAGCGAAACCAGTGACAGGATCGCATCTCCACGAGTGTTCGCACAGCGAGACAGGAGCCAGGAGGTGGTGAGACAGCGGCAAAGAGAAGCAGACAGAGGTTCACAAGACTCCTGTCAGCATGTGCAAGAACCAAAACGAGAGGGCAAAACAGGGAGTGAAGGAACTTATGAGCTACGTCAGTGGGAAAAATTCCCCTTTCAGACACAGGTGAATTATAAAGCAAATGTACCCAAACAGGAACAAGAATCTGTACAGGTTGGGCCCAAAGTGCTTAATCCTTATTTGGACGAACCGTTTGTGATCAACTCAACCCCAGATGCTTCTTCATGCCTTCAACACGTCAGCGAGACGCCCCTGCTTCTTCCATGTACGGCGACCAGCTCGACGCAGACAGAAAACTTCTTCACCACCGAGCTCTCCTTCTACCTCGACTTCTGCCAGAAACGCAGAGTGGCCGTGCACGTCGAGGACCTGAAGCCCTTGGATCTGAGCCTGCCACAGAGGGCGAGAAAAGACCTCTGTTTGTCAGTGAAGATGTCCGTCGCTGACATTAAACCTGACCTGAAGAAAACGCTGCTGCCAGGAGGAATTAACCGTGACGGTGGTGAAGGCGTGTCTGCCTCTCCACGAGGGAAACATGAAGTAAAGATGGGTCTTTCTGGTCACAGTGAAACTACTCCAAGCCCTCAGTCTGAACCTAATACCAAGTCTGCCGACATGACGCCCTCCAGCGAGGACGACCACTTCTGTCGCTCCGGCAAGCGAGACCTGGTCCAGGTACTGCAGCATAAACCCACTCTTAGCACGTATTCTGAAATGTCATCACCCTGCCTCTGGAATATCTTTATATACTTCATACTGTACATAATGCTTCAAACAGCAAATCTAAATGTTTTTATATCAAGCTTAAAGACCTATTTAAATTCTAGGTTGTAAGGCAACAAACCAAAGTATAGCAAGAAGGATGAATGCTTTTTCAACCCACTGTTCTGTATATTCATCATCAGAATAATTCACTGATTAGTTTGTCATGTTTGATAACAAAATGGCTTCTTGTTTGGGTTTCAGGTTGGAGCAGTCCAGCTGAGACTGAACAAACCCTTCTTTTTTAAGACAAAGGGAGAGAGAACGTCTCCTCGGCCGGAATCACCGCTGACGAAACTTTCTCAGGGCAGAGACATAAAAAGAAAAAAGCGTCGCTGAGGAATTTAGGGAACGACGTGACTGAAGGACAGCAGTCCCACTTTTAAGACCAGATGCTTTCCAACATCTGGAACATGTTCAGTGTTCTTGTAGCTTAAGAGCCATTTGTCTACATAAGTTATGTTGTAAAGGTTTTAGAAGAACTAGTCTCTTATTATACAGTAGTTAAATGCATGGAAAAGATTTTAAAACGTGAACTGTTATTTTCAAGTTGTACTTTCTGATTGTTTTAAGTTTATATAAGCTTGTTGGAGAGTTCCTCCATTAATTATAGTTTTATATTTCATTAAACTAACATTAAATTGCAGTTCATAGTGTTGTTCTATATAAAATTGGTCTTTTATCAATTAAAAGTAATTTATTAGAATGAAGTGGAAGATCAGTTTCTTTACGTTTTACAACAAAAGTAGGAAATTGCTCAAAACACGTTCAGCTCTGATGTTTATTTCATTTCCATAGAAGCATAGATTTAAATTTTAACACACACAGTTATTAATTTTACCACAGGAGTTTGTTTTGCAGCTGTTAAGATGTTTACATTGTGATGCAGATTTATTCTTGCTGTGGAGGACTGGTAACTACAGTGTTATAGACAGTAAGAATCAATCCTGACAGGGAAAACAAAACTGCTGCATTTTGACAGAAGAGCAATCAAGTGTGGGAAGTGTTTTAAGAAAAAAAAGGTCTATAAAATGTTAAAAATGCCTTCTGATTTGAAACTATTCAGATATATCCTCTTATAAATGTGTAATTAAAGATCTAAGATTGCAAGCTGTGTTAGAAAACGTGTTTTAATATAACATCAGTGTTTCCAGAACGGCCTAGTTGTGTCTGAAGAGCTTGATCCCCATCCAGCTCCAGAGATGGAAGAAGACGTAGACGGGGAGGGTGACGGGCAGCAGCAGGCTGTAGAAACACACACTGCTGCTGCTCGTGCAGCCTTCAGGGAAGTTCTCGTCCACGGTGGCGGAGTAGATCAAACCGATAAGAGACACAATGGGGACCAATCCCACCATCATGGACAGGGACAACATTCCGGCAGATCTCTTCTAAAACAACCTCCTGCTGAATTAATCAGTTGATGGACTTCGATGCGTGCACTTCTGCTCGAGTTCAGCAGTGAGAAATGTAGTGTCCCTGCAGCTGAAAGCTCCTGTTACTCTGCAGGTGTGTCTGAAGCGTTGCCGTCTTTCTTTAGAAGTCTTGCGTCCTGAGGGATCATGTTGGGGATGCCGTCAATGATGGGATAAGCGATGCCAAGCTCCTCGTTGATCAGCTCATTGGTCTTAGCATCGTACCTGGGGGAAGGATAAAACACATCGTTTCTACATCATTCATCTGGAGTCACCAGATTTTATTGTTCGATAATATAGCAACTAAAAGCTCCCGTCTAATCTTTACTCCATAATATGAAGACATCAGCTGCTCCTCAGTAATAGATGTGGTCCTTCTGTCCATAACATCATATTTAAATCAGATTCTTTGCCCATAACTCTCAAATTAAACAGGATTGCTATTCTAAATTTTAATACAGCCAGCTGCAATTTCAATATATGTGTTTAATACTTATACATTTGCTAATTACTGTTTTTCACTGTTTTGTGCTAAAATAACAGAAAAGGTGCCTCGTTTGAATTACCCATAAACCATCAGCTGTCATGTTTTTAATTCCAAATTCCAGTATTCAGTTTAATATGAAGCTACACAAAGAAAAGCTTTAAATCTAACGAATCTCACAGTAAAATATATTTACCTGATCTGACAAAACTGACAAGTTCGTCCCTTCTCATCATAAATAATTTCACTTTAAAAGTCTGGCATGAAAGGTGGCGGGCGACGTGCATTCCTCTAAGGCAGGGGTCCTCAATCCTGGTCCTGGAGGGCCACTATCCTGCATGTTTTAGTTGTTTCCCTGCTCTTCAGCAG
>JAOXNZ010000012.1:24342766-24361170 GCA_028566095.1 Kryptolebias brasiliensis | reverse complement strand
AAACAGTGGTTTTGACTTTTTAAAACCATGATATATGTTGAAACTGGTAATCGGCCCATGCCTAGTGGAAATCTGAGGGATGTTGTTGATTTTCTTGTCTGCTGCTGTAAAACTGAGCAGATCTAGTTGGCTGTGACTGAGGCTCACCTGAGTGAATGTCCAGGTGAGCTTCATGTGTTTGGTAGCTGCGTAGCTGCACTCCAGCAGTCTGGGTCTGTTGTTCACGTCTACCAGACACTTATTGTCATCATCATCGATCGTCGGACTCAGAACGCCCAGGTGAAGCTGCTGGGAGCTGGTGTAGTACACATTCTGCTGGGAGACGGAGACAAAGAGGATTAAGGACTTCAACAAACTGGTTAAATCATGCCATAATATCAAGATGTTTTGAAAAATTAATGAATGAATAAAGCTGACACTGTAAGCATAATTTGCACTTAAATAAAATGTGCATCACAGTGTTTCTGGAGAAAAAAAACAAACTTGAGCAGGTCACATCAGCACGGGGTGAGCGCTAGATGCCACTTGGAGCTTGCCACCCTGCCTCTGCCTCACCGGATAAGTGGAAAAACGATGAGTAGTGGCATTTTAGTGCAGCCAAGCTGCCCAGTCAGTGTGTATATGTAATATATATGTAATATGCCTGAGCCACAGACTCTCAGTGCAGGTGTTTTGAAGTGAATGCTGCGAGCCGAGGTGGGTACAACGTGAGCTTAGGAAGGCAGCAAAATAATGTGCAGAATAGTTTTTAAAGCTGTGCACATAAAAATAAACACAGTTGCGTGGACAGTGAGATTGCAACTGAAGAAGCGCTTTTTCTCACCATTTTTAATCACCACATGGTCTCCAACAGTTGCAGCCAAGTGAGATACTAGTTTTATGGTGAAATGGGTCCACCACCTGACACATGGGTCATTCACACTCTGTCTCAGAATGTGAAAAACCAGCAATCATTTAGGTGATTCTGCTATACACAGTTTGATCTGTATGAATCACTGAGGAACAGCAGTAGCTTAATAATGGTTTTGTTTTTTTCACCATCAAGGCACAAGTGGTGTATAATGAGGGCGAGATTTGAAAGTACATTAACACAGATTTTTGAGAGCCAACACTTACTAAAGTTGTGGTGTTACAGCTTTGTTAATCTAACATGAAGGCGAACATAAAACAACACAAACTTTGAACACAATGAAAAAGATATACGTGGATGAAACAGGCAGTTTGGCAAATAAGAAGCGCAACAAAATAAAGTGCTCCAAAATAGAGTAAAAACGGAACAAGTTACATTAAATTTAACTGCTAATATTTATCAAAGACCTGGCTGTTTGTTAACAGCAGTGAGGTAACGGCTTCTTTTGTCCCACAAGTTGATGAGATTTCCTGACGTCTTAATAAAATGTCTGTGACATACGTTGGTTATAATACAACAGGATTACAGAACCACAGCACGCACACTCTCTTTATAGAGCTCTTTTCTGTGCAGTAACTTTTAGGACCCAACAATTGGTTCCTCTCTTTAGCTGGACATTTGTCTTTTAAGATTGTTTTGTGCAAAAGCAAATAATTCTCAAAAGCCCTTGAAAGAAACCTGCAGTGCTCAGCCTCACAGTGCACACTAGTGCAAACTGGATAAAAACTAATTGAGTTTAATTGTCAAATACTACTTCCCGCATACGCAGTTCTTCTGTGAACAGCTGATACTGCATTAGAACAGGAACTAAAACTGACTACAGCTATCCCACTGCATAATACCGGAGCTCTGCACTAACCTATATTCACAGGGTTTTCTTCATTAGCAGTTAGCCACAGGTGGGACTGTAAGTAGGCTAATTTCTGAATGTTAATTGTGTTTTTTCTAACTCACCTGAAATTTTCTACACAGCTTTTTCACTTTTAATGCTGTAATAAATTAACAAGCAACCTGTGACTGTTCTAATTAGGATAAAAATTTAAAATAAAAAAAACAGAAAGGGGTGAAATGGAGAAGAAAACATCTAGTGAAACGAGATAAAGAAGTGAGCAGAGAAACCAGGAAGAATAACAGAGTTTGACTAAATATGTATTAGCAATGAAAAGTTTCATACCTTAAAAAAACACACAAGGAGATGGAAATGAATGCAAGCATTGCCCCACTTTTGAGACCTAGTAACTCTAAACACACAGCTTAAGTATCTCGAAAATAAAGTGAGACGTGCATCTCACAGAGTCTGGCAAAACTGAAAAAGACAAAAAGAAAAAACGCAAACAACCTGACATGAGTGAAGCAAAGGAGAAGAATCAAGGTTGACAGGAAATCCATACACGCAGAAAAGTTTAAATCAAGGAGCAACAGAAGAGTAAACACAAAGACAGAAGTACTCAGAGCAAACAGAAACACTGAGAGTGTGAAGGCTGTGTGTGTGTTTTCACAGGAGTGTGTGAGAGCTAGGTGATGAAAAAAGGGATTTTGAACAGTATTAAATATCATCCATGAAGACAATACTTCAACTAGTACATGTAATTCAGAAGAATGGTCAAATTTCAACCACATTAACTATTTATTTTCAGTAAAACTGCAACCTAAACATTTTTTTATTAAAATTTAACCTAGGCTATTAGTTAGTAACTATAACATGAGTCATCAACATTTAACTTTTGGGTGTCTAAATGTACCTATTTTTTTTAAACTAAAATTATTTAAAAAATACATAAAGCTTGACAGGTTTTGAGAAGTTACAAGTATATATAAATAGTAAGCATTTATCTAATTTAACTAAGTAAAAAAAAATAAATAAAAAATGTATCTTTTTGTTTGACAAATTAGAAGTAAATGTGATTTAACTGTTACATTTTGGCAAATTTACTCTAAAATATTGGTTATAATCTGTTAAAATAAAATAAGTGCAAACTGTTACATCAATTTTATTGGTTCATTTCCAGAGTTTGTTTTTACAGTGAATGATGACCATCTTAGGCAAAGCAGCTAAAAGTCATTATCTCACTGAAACAGCCACTGAGTCTTTCAGCTATTTAATAACAGCTTGAGGCATACAATGGCAACTGTGGGATTGCAGTTCAGGAAGGATGTGTGAATAACTGCGAGGAAGGCTTTAATTTTCTGTATGTTTGCCCATGTATGTCCGCTGATACAAGTGATTAAACCAGAATCTGTCTATAGATTGCTGCTCAGCCTCCCAACGAGGGCTTAACGCTATCTCCCCCCGTCACAGTGACTTAAAGCTGCAAATAGAGGGATTAGCTCAGTGCTGTATTTGACAGATAATAATCTCTCCTGACAGATGTACATGTTAACACACACAGGCAAAATGAAAGCCATAAGCAATCAGGTGGATTTGTGGCTCTTAAGTCTACTGTCAGTAGATGACATTTCGATTAGAGTAAAAATCTTTCTGTAGCCATAAAGGAATAACAGTTTGGTGATCTGATTTGTCCTTTCTGTCCTTTCTGAGGTGCACTAAATATACTTAAAAAGATGTCAATGTTCAGTGTGAAACAAGACATGTCCCATTTGTAGGGATTATGGAGCCCTCAACAGGAGAAGAAAAGAAGGAAAAGTAATGCAGTAGATGTGCTCAGTACGTCTGTTTCAGAAGGGACAATATGAACCATGGAACTTTGTTTTTGATGATACATCATAACTCAAACTCAACTCTAACATAACAGCACTGCTCATTAATTTGGGATAACTATAATAACAGTAAGTCTTCACTCAAACGTTGACAAATATTCTTTATCCTGGAAAGTAAATCTGACTTTTTGTGGAAATACTTTTCATTTTTGTACCTTGTTGTAAGCTGGAAATTCAAATTTTCCATTTGTTCTTGAATGCAGCATCATCAGCAAACCGGAACTTGATAACTTGATGATTTATCAGCTATATAGGCTGATTTTCAAAGCTGGCCTCTAAAAAAGTTTTGATGTGATCAGGAAGAGAGAAGCACTGGAGGCAGCTGTGTCCCAGTGGCTGGAGCTGACAGTCAGGTCAACCAATGAGTTAATGATCCTTCCACAGGCTTCATTGTTTGTTTCTTGTTTTCTAATTATTGGTGATTTAAAACAAACAAACAAGCAAAAAAAAAAAAAAAACCCAATGAGTATCAATGTCTTTGTCCTCTGATCTTAAAACTGTAGTACAATGCACCTAATTATGACTTTTACCTAAACTTATCAAATTCATTCAAGATCTTACACAATCTGGTAGTGCTTAAAGTATGTGTTTGGGATGACTCTCAGCTACTACCAGGCTGAATTTTAGTTCCATACCTGAAGAAAAAACTGACAGAGTTACAAACATTGTTGTGTATGGCAGCCAACTTGAACTGGGTTGACTTTAAAAGTTGATCAGTTTTAAATGCACGTAATGTACAGAATTAGCACCCTCAAAGTAATCATTCAACTCAATTCAAGATGGCTGCCCAGCACAAAAATGCCTATAACTCAGTCAATTCTTTAGGTGTTGAGCTAACATTTGGTTTGTAGGGTGAGACTCATCCCAAACACATTCTGCTAACAGATTGAGAATTATCTTTGTTTGGGTGATATATTTCACTGATGAAATATTTTAGTTATAATTTTCATCAACATCCAAACTAATTCACAGGGAATAAAAGTATGACTAAAGCTATTTACATTTTTGTTGACAAATAAAAACAAGCTGAAAATGTCTGACAGATCTAGTTGTGATGTGTAGAAAGGTGAGATGAAATGCGAAAATGTTCAGTCCGAATTAATCAGTGAGCAGAAGAAGAAGTCGTTTCATTTATCCCTGGGAAGATTGTACAACCAGCTTCGGTGTGCTCTCCTTTCAAAACTAATGCAAATAATGTAAACAATCAGGCTGGGAGAGAGAAGAGGAGACATATGGAAACATACGCATTCAAGGAATGTTGTTTTCATTTTTGTCTGTAAAGTTGTTCTGGTGATAAAAGTCTTAGATTTGAAACAAATGTGTTCTTGTACAAGACACAGACAGACAACAAATGTAATCTATATCCTTTACTTGGAGTATCTTAACGAATCATTAGAAATAAGTTTTGATGACAGATTAAGGCTTTTGTGCTTGTTTGCAGAGTGCTAATTTTACCCCTGACAAACACACAGAACTTAAGCAAAGAAAAGTTGCAGTTTGGATCTTATTTAGTGAGATGGATTTTTCCACAACGCATATAAAAGGGATGATAAGAGGAACGATAACAGAAGTTTTCAGTCTGATTCACTGAGGTCACATCATTTGCTGCTGACAGGTTTGAGTTTGAGTGGATTTTATTTCTGTTTCTGAAAAGGAAGAACAAAACGAGCAGAGAGGATTTACAAGCACCACAAAGGAAGGCTCCATTAAAAGTCTGCTGACTTATCTTTTAATAGTTCCTGTTTGCAAAGACAGCTGTCAGTGAGATGCTTTGATACTGAAGAAAGATGTGATGATTCTCAGGCATAAAACCCCCCAAAAGCGCGCCCCAATTTAACGGAGTCGTCGCTTTGAGAGAGCATTTGAATTTTGAGAGCTGTTGTTAAATTGGGAGAAGTTGTTAACTTGCCCCCGCAGGCTGTGTGCCACAAACTCTGCTGCTATTGTTCACTGTGCTGATAATTGGCCAAAACAGTAAGTCAAACTACTATTTCCAATTTTCTATTGTTTTTAAAACTGCAGCAAGACACAAAATGTACACATATAAACATTTATTTCACCAAAAAACAGTCAAGTTATCCCTTCACTTAAATCCTCTTGGTTTAAGAAAAAGTTAAAGGCTTACTTTCCTTTTTCAAACACATCAGAACTATTTTACTAACAATATCAACTTTAAAATGCCTTCTTTAGCATTTTGTAAGGGAAGAAGGGATGTGAGATGTATTATCACTTACTGCTGTGCTTTCCAGCCAATCTGAACTAATGATGAAAAAAGTCTCAGCTTCTTCTAAGTTCAGCAGTTGTTACAGAAAAAGGTAGATTTTTACTGGGTTATTTTAAATATTAATATTGATAATATAACTTAACAGTTCAAATCTACAACTGAGACATTTATTACTTAACCAAAATCTTTTTCTCTGAGTTTCTACCAGCAAGGCGATGATCTATGAACAACGTGCACATACAGATGGAGTGAAATGCCTTTATTTTAAGAATATCGTACTAAACATTTGACTGCACACAGTATATATTAAATTACTGCAGACGTACTCTGCACAAACTCCAAGCTGTTTATTAACTTTAAACTTTAAAGGTACTCATTCCAATGCCATGAAGGCTGGTAAAAAACAAAGTCAGAAACAAATTACACACATTTTCTTTCTCATATTGATGCTTAATGTGTCGTTTAATTAAAAATCTATAAGCAAAATTTGTGAATGGCTGATACATGTAGGAAATATTTTTTACCTTGAGTCTGTAAGAAAATGAACCTAAACCAAATCTTAAAGGGACAAAAACTGAAGACCAGTTAAATTTACTATTGTACTTCATTGCTTGTCTGCATCTCTACAGATAATAAGCTGGAGCAGCGTTTGGTTCCTGTGTTTTGCTCTTAGGGAGCTCATTATTGTCAGGTGTAAATGTGGAGAGACAAGCTGAGTAAGAGCGTTCCCCTCAAACATCTGCTGCGATTACAAAGAGACAAACAAACAACAGCTTTAAAAATCTGCCACAACATCAAAACACATTTAAGCTATCTGGATTCATGGAACAATAAGTTTAACTCACAAAGACCTGTTATTCATAAAGATGACAGTTAAACTGATTAAAAGCTGTCCTGTTTCTACTAAAAAACAAGTCTCACACATGCACACACTGATCAGGTTTATACTGAATGTGTTGCAGAAAAAGTCAAGTTGAAAATGGATTACTCCAGCATATTATAAATAACCATTTTAACCATTTTTAATGACCAGAAGAATTTATTATTTCTATCTATTTTTAGTTTTAGTGCTCATGGCAATGCCTTGAGAAAAAAAGAAAATCAGGAAGTTTAGTAGAAGTTCACCTCATTTTAAGATTCTGAATAAATAATAAACCTCACAAGACATCAGCAGACTGATGATCACCTGCTGCCACAGGTGAGAGGACAGAGAGTTTATGACCATATCTATGAGTGGTTATCTGTAGTGTTAGCTAAATATCTTGTGAACCAGTGGACAGATTTTAATGAAACTGCCTGTAAGTAATAACTGGCTACACATCTTCAAGTGATTAACTTTTGGAGTCAACCCCATTCAACTTGGCTGCCAGCTAAGCCACCTTCGTAAACACAAAAATAACTATAAATCTGTCAGTTTTACAGATATTAAGCTAAGATTTGGTGTGGTAGTAGCTGAGAGTCATTCCCAAATTATTATCTGATTATAACTTATAACTAATCATGAGATTTCACAATATTGGATGAGTTTGTGCATAACGTCGATTACAAATTTTGACCAAAACGGCTGTAACTCTATCACTTCTCAGCAAAATATGATCTTAGTTTAAATCTCTGGCATGATTCCTTCAAGGAATGCTTGACCTTTATTTAGACATAAGTTTTTAAAGTTTGATAATTAGGATTTTGTATCAAAATGACTCCCTGGTTAAATACATCTATCCTGACTTATTAATAGTGAACCAACTCTTCAGAATGATAAATATGCCTCTTCATTTTATGAAAATCCTCTAATTGGGAAATACTTTTTTCTTTCCCCTGTGGAAAGGCTGGGGTTCGGTGTGGAATATTACAATAAACTGGTTCAGCTACTTTATTTCCAGCTCCTAACAAACATCAAACTCTGCTACAAGATTTCCTGCAGCTTGTTCATTTGTGCCGGAACTTACAGGTTCAATATCCTGGTAAATTTTCCTCCTTGCACACACACCCCACGCGCACACACACCCCACGCACACACACACACCGCGCACACACACACCCCATGCGCACACACACACCCCACGCACACACACACACCATGCACACACACAGTCCTGCCAACATGCATAAAAACACTTCCTCACACCATTTAATTCACAGCTTTAATCACAGATCAGTGTGAGATCTTACAGCAAAGTTTTTACCTTCAACAAGCTCGTGAAGCATAACAACTGGCTGCTGTCGTCAGTTTTTAATAGCTGTTTCCAAAGATCAAAATGTTAAATACACACACACACACACACTTGCACGCACGTGCACACACACTCAGTAACTCTGCCCCAGTAAACAGCCTCAAAGGTTTAATTTTCAGACTTTATTGATCGAGCCAGAAACCAATTTTCTTAGCAGGCTACACCAATATTGAGCCACGGATCAAAATTCTATTACCTTCCTAATTTCCACTGCAATTTCTCACCATTTTGTCAAATAAATATCGGCATCTGAAGAACCTCCAGTAGCCTGAAATTAGCTCCCAACTTAATGAACACATTCATTTTCCAAAATTGACAAAATGTGAAGAAGGAAATGTATTTTTCTTCATAAATAGCTACAATTGTAGATTGTAGAGTCAAATAAACAAAAGATTTTCTGAATTTTAAGCATTTAGACTGAAAGAAGAAAAGCAATCATAAAACTTTTCCAAATTAACATTTGTATAGAACATTTATTTCTACAACTTATTATAGGCAGGGTGCAACTTGAGACAACTGCAGCAATAATAAAACACTGGAGAACATTATGAAGTGAGATCTAGCTTCAGGCTGCTCAAAACAAAAAAGCAGCTATTGCAGCAAAAGCTTTGACTATATTGGCTCCTGTGGATTATTAAATGCATATTTAGGACATGTGTCGCTTATTCAGAATAGTGCCAGTCCAGTTTTAATCATAAAACAATAAATCTTGCTTTAAGGTAACTCCATTGCCCATTAATTTTTTTCCCAATAAATTTAGACGATTTCTTTTTTAGCATTATATTAGGTTTTGGTGGGCATCTTTAGACAGCAAATCCGAGACCTTTTTAATCACAGGCTGCAAACCAACAATTAGCATAGATGCTAACTTGATATTGACAGCACCATAGAAAAGCTAACATGATTAGAGTTGTGTTTATCACTGGAAATTTATACACAAATCAAATGTTTCAATGTCATAACTAAAAACAGTCATGTTGTGATAGCTTAAGGTAATATTTACAAACAGATGTTCTTCAGGTTTCAGCTGAAAAATGAGAACACAGCTTTACTGCAACATGTTTCAACTACTGCAGCTACAGCAACTGTATTAAGACAAACGGCACCACGTAGTAACCACTCTGCTGCTTTCCTAAAGTGGCATCACAGATTATTGTTAGCAAATTAATTAAATTTTGGCATTTGAAAATCAATTGAGGATTGTCATGAGCATTGCATGGTCTGGGCTTGGGGTGAATTTGCTAGAATTTGCTGTCTTAAATGTTTTCCACCTGGGAATAATCTTTCTGTCTGCAGAATGAAGAACTCCAAATTAGTTTTTAACTCTTCACAGATTAATGGCGATCCACAGTTAACGTTCTAAGATCACTGCTGATGTCTTTCCACCCTGGCATCGTGTTAACACACACCTGAATGCTCCAGACCAGCAAACTGCCAAAACCTCTATTTTAATATGTGATTTTATTATGATTTGATGACCCACTGTTTCAAAGTGTAAATCATGGAATCTGTTTTGGTCTTGATTTGAGGAAAAAAAAAAAACAAATATCCTGAGAAAAACTGACTTCAATAAAGAAGAAAAAGTAAAAAGATTAATGATATAAGAGGCCACTGGATAACTAAAATGAAGGTGGATCTGACTGAATTGCTGCAAAGAAAATCAAACAAAACTAACCTTTTACCATTTCTTCTTATTTGTTTCAGGCTGAGATAAGGATGAACATGATTCCACTGGAATTGTTTTATTAAAACTGAAGTCAATGTGACATGAACAGCACGAGGTTGATAGCTTTATTAATTCACATCTAAATAATTGGTTTTCTGAAAACTTGCCAGTGAGTTACGCCCGATATCTTGTCCACTTGGTTGTGTCTGTTTTTTTTTGTCTTTTTATCATCTGCATCTTTTTAAGGAGCCTCTACTCTCTTCTGTGTCAAAAGGTGAAAACTGAAATGAAGTACATATCATTAGCACTCAGCTTATCTAATATTTAAAACATATCCATCCATCTTAAAACGAGTCATTTTGATCAGAGAGGTGAGGACTGAGAGGTAATCTAAGGATTTAAATAAACCTAAACAAAATGTCTAAATGAAGAATAAGAGGTCTGGCACAATAAAATTGCTAAATTAACGAGAAACTGGAAAATGTCTGTTAAAATACAGAGTGAACGCTGAGTGCTGAATGTCTGTTGAAGTCTGCTGAAGAAGCTGAAACTGAGTTGGTAAAGCTAAAAGAAGCAGAACAGCTAAATGCTAATAAAAAGCAAAATGCTAGCTAAAAGCCAAAAGTGGCCAATTGCTAGCTAAAAGTTAAAGTAGCAAAATGCTAGCTGAAAAGAAACAAAACACTAGCTAAAAGTAGCAAAAGGTTGCTAGATGCTAAACGTAGCAAATTACTAGCAAAGAGGCAGAAAAGTATTAGGTAAAAACAACAACTTAGTTAAAAGTAACAAAAGGCTAACTACAAGCTAAATGTATGAAAACACCAGCTAAAAGTAGCAACATACTAATTAAGGTTAGCTAAAAGCAACAGGCTAGCTAAAAATTGCAAAAGGCTGGCTAAAAGTAACAGAAGGGCAGCTGAATGTTAAAGTTTCAAAAGCCTAGCCTAAAAGTATCAAAAAGCTGGCTAAAAGCTAAAATAGAAGAATTGTAGCTAAAAACTAAAAGTAGCATAAAAAAAACAAAACTGGAGGTAGAATGCGGAAGCAGATTTCAAACAGAACAATGTTTCTGAAGGATTTGAAGAGATATCAATTTATTCTATGAAAATATTTATAAATAAAGTTAAATATTTTGAAAAGTATAAAAGTTACAAACAAAACAAAGGTTGTAGCACTCATCTGTTTTGATGCATAAATGGCTAAACTAGCACAAAGTATGCTGAAGTAGATTGCAAAAAAATAAATATACAGAAAAATAAAAAAACTGGAAAACAATAATGTGAATACTGATTCTGCATTCACACAATAAAAAATAACTAATGAAATGTCATAAAGGTGTGACAGAAGATCAGCAGTTTTTGATCTGAGCTTTTTTCTGCTTTTCTTTCTGCATCAACAAGCTGCCATCTCCTAAACCTGGCCTCTCCTCAGCATTAACCGATGAGCTTAAAATCATTAGAAGTTTCCTAATGGAAATAAGGTTAGTATTGTTTCACCGTGTCACTCAAAACAGAGTTTGTCACTGAAGCGGAAAATTTCATTAGGCTAATACAAAGAGTGGAAGCTTATTCAATAAATGTGTGAAAGATTATGGATTTATCCATTATATTCTAACACTCTCTAATCCCTCGATAATTACCACAGCAGGTACGAGACAGAAAATAACATCTAAATCATTTTTTAGAGTAATGCATGTGCATGCTCCTCTAATGCAAAAATATCTGGAGTCTATAAAGTGATTAGTTCCCCTTGTTGATTCTCTAATGTACAAAATATTGGGATACTAACTTCACTTATCTCTGCAAAGATCCTAAAACCCCTGTTATCGTCAGACACGATACAGTCGAATGTGTAATTTATGAGACTTGCTCGAAGTCGTGTTTTCATAGAAAGAGCTTTAATCCTAACATATGGGTGAAATTAACTTTTCATTTGCTTTACATAGAAAAGTACAGAGAAGTTCAACTCAAGGCTGCTTGTCTGTTCAGGCTTTAAGAATTGATGATAACCACACAAATATATGTAAAACTGAGTTGTAGCCATTTTTGTGTTGACTAATGTCGATTAACTCTGGTGGTCATCTTAACTGGGATTGGATCCAAAATGTAATCAGCTGTAGATATACATCCAGTAATAAATTTCTGAGAGTTTCATTAAAACATTTTTAAGTTGTTAATGAGATATTTTGATAACAAACAGGGCTGACTCCAAGAGTTAATGCTGAAATTCTAAGCAGAAAATCTTATGTAATGAGTAACACTTGGAGTATGTGTTGTGAATCTCTCTCAAGACTGACTCAGTTATAGCCATTTTTGTGTTTTCTAAGGTAAGTTGGCTGTGGCAGCCATGTTGAATCAGATTGACTCCAAAATGAATCAGTTGTAGATGTACATTCAATAATTACTTTCTGCAAGTTTCATTAGAATTTGTTCAGTGGTTCATGAGGTATTTTGCTGGCCAACAGACAGACAGGCATAAACATTATTGCCTGCATTTTGCCTGCAGGAGATAATAAAAGCTAAAGGTTGAACTTTTTCAGTGGTTTTAGTTTTATGTTTGTAGTTTTTCCCAGGCTGAATAAGAAAAATCTAAAGCTTTAATTTTTCCTGAGCATCATTTGGTTTTAGAATACTTTTAAAATCCATCTTAGACCTGTATGAATTTTTCTGGGTGTTGAAGTAAAACTGCCACTAATATTTAAATGCATTAACGTCTCACAGGTCAGACAAATAATAACACGGTTCTGAATCCCAGAGGAGTGAAGAGAAGCTGCTGTTTAGGTTCAGTTCGGACCAGCGCTGATTAGGACTGATATCTGCTACGGGCTGAATACATTTACCTCCTGTTTGCCTGTTCTGTTTCAAATTAGTCTGGACCAAATTTATGTTGTGGACTAAAAAAAAAAACATTTCAGAAAATATAAATCTGCTTGGTGCAAACAAAGCAAATCTAACATGGGGAATAAGCTGTTTATTGTGAAGAAAATAGGCTACGGACCATTTTCCTTAACCGTCTCTATTTCTTTTGACCAAATAATAAATGTGCCAATGCAAAGGGAGATAAAAATGTCCTAATACAACTCAATTTCTTTATCAGTACTTGCTGATTATGCTGTCTGGAGAAGAGAGCACATATATTGAAGGTAAAAAGAAAGAAATGCACACACAGCTGTTTGAGATGTCAATGCTCTGGTCAAAGCTATTAACTTTACTGACAAAGGAGGCGAGGCGTTCCGCGTGCACAGAAAGCTGCTGGCCCAGCCACACAGATGAGTTTAGTTCTGAATATTCAACAGTCTTTATGAAATACTAACAGTTAAAAATACATTTTTTATTTTGTCAAGATATGGGTAATTTCAAAGTAATGAAAACAGGTTGATTTTTAAATTGTTTCTTTCTTAAGTCTCTATTAAACAGGCCGTAAGTGCAGCATTTACTGCCC
Source organism: Kryptolebias brasiliensis (assembly GCA_028566095.1). Lineage (NCBI taxonomy): Eukaryota > Metazoa > Chordata > Actinopteri > Cyprinodontiformes > Rivulidae > Kryptolebias > Kryptolebias brasiliensis. The sequence continues at coordinate 24,347,980 of JAOXNZ010000012.1, read as the reverse complement.
CTTAGATTCAAAGGACTTTAAATCTGCAGTGAGCTGATAGAGCTGTTGATTGGCCTCGGTGACTCCTTCATAACTTTTTTGCTATTTCTGCTGCAAAGGGCCAGAAAGTTTAATTGTACAACCACAGCAGATCCACAAAGCAGCCTTATTACATCATGATGATATATTAGCCTTTTCTGGCAGCATTTTATTGTAGATGTTTGCTCTAAATAGCCAACTTTCTCATTATGTTAATGTGTTTTTTTTGGTCTTTCATATAAATTACAGCCATCCACAGCTTGAAATGACCGATTCAGTCACTTATAATTCCAAAACTTTCAGAGTTTAGCAATTCTAAATCAAAAACAGCACAATCTCCTCTTGAACTGAGCATTTAAAGCTGCAGTAATCACAGTTTTAATCAGTGTAATATTAACCCTCCTGAAACCCTTTAAAAGAGAGAGAAACAAAGAAGGCAGTGACTAACAACATTGACTACATGCACCTGGATCAATCTCCTGCTCAGATATATTCTACCAGATGACAAGCAGAACAACATTAACACTCAGTCTTGTCCGCATTTCTACAAAGATACAATAAAACATAAAGGCCAATAAAAACACATGCGGGGAAACTTTGTTGCATCTGTCCCAAAATGGAGCACGATCAAAGCTGTGTTGAGCAAAGTGAAGGCCCATCAAAAGCCTTTTTGTTGTAAGAAGAATAATGAGAAATTCCTCACACTCCTAATGCAACTTTCTACAACGGTTGCTCTCCCTAAATCACTCTTTTAAAATATCAAAGACTGAGAAGGAGTCCAATTATTTGCCTGCCTTTCCTCACATCTGTCTGTGTGATCACTGTTTGTTGCCGTTTTATCATTTTGCAACGATAGGACAGAAGAGATTAGAATGAAAAGTCACTGACCTGAGGTGTCATTCCGTGGCAGAGGTACATGATGGGCACGTTGTCGGTGTCAGGGCCCTGATCCAGACAGAGGTCGTTTCTCAAACTGTTCTTCAACTGGAATAATGAGGGAAAGGCAGAAAAATAGGGAGAGAAATGAAAATAGAAAAGTCATTTAGTTATATAACAAGCACATAACAGGACATCCAGAGACACAGAATCTTATGTCTTCATATTTTGACTCCTTTTTAGGTCATTTGAATCTCAAAATCTTGTTTGAATGAAAAGTTTTCTGCCATAGTGTTAGAGCAAAATGTGTTTCTTTCCGATTTGAGAAATTCTAGGCTGAGGATTTTGTTTGAAGTGTGATTATGGATGAATTGAGATGAATCAAAAGTCATTTTATTGTCACATCACAGCCCTCTGAATCATATTTAAATTGTAAGGTCCCTTAATATTTCCACCCATACACATTACTATGTTAACATTTTTCTTTATGTTAAATAGAACTTCAAAACATATTTCACAAAGTTTAAAAATATCATCACTACCAGAATCCTCCTTCAATGCCACATTCCCTTTGCCCCACGGTTTCACTTCTATCTGTTGTCTGTAAAAACCTGCAGTTTTGTAGAGGAACATGATTCATGTGTTTGTCTCTAGAAATGAGTTATTGTGTGCATTTATGCACATGGGGCTGTAGCGTTAACATGAATAATTTCCAAATGATGCCTGGCACGACAAGACAATCAGTCATAGTCCAATTTGTTACAGAAAGCACAGGGACAGGGGAGCTCCCCAAAGAGGTGTGCACCTTTTAAAGGTTTTTGACTGAAAAAAAAAGAAAAAGCTGAAGCAGCCATTATGAGAGATTATAAAATCAAGTAATCATCTGGTGTATATTGACTCAGTAACCCCCAGGCTCCACTGTTACTCTGTTTAAGGGTAATTCTAAGGTTTTATCTTTTATATAGGCAACATTTTACCAATATTTACAAGCTTTTGTTGCATTGGTGAGTTTTTGTGTTGCATTTAGCTTTTCTCAGCTCTCAGCACAGTTCTCTTACAGAAGGTTTCTTGTTTCTACTCCAGGATGAGCTAAAAAAGACTTGATAAAACGGCTTCTATCAACCATAATTGGTTCTGTCCTTCTTTTCATGTTGTTACAATATTAATCAGTTCATTCTGACAGTGACACACTTCACGGTTCTAGGTGTGCAGCTAAAAAGGTAACAAATGGAATCAGTGCAAGCTAATTGCTGTTTGCCAGGAGGAAGTCATGCAGACACTTTCCACTAACCTTCAACTGTTTTTGGCAGCTGTACAGAAATCAACAAGAAAAATCACCTGTACTTCTTGCATTTGAAAGTTATTCATTTAGTTTGGCTATTTTCCACAGACAATTAAAAGCTAAGTGGGAAAATTATGTGAGATTCTGTTGGGAGATTCACTTTGTCTTTGCTTCTTTTATTTGTAAGACAGGAACAAGCCATATTAAACTCTTCATTTTAGAAATGTTGCCTTGTTTACAAGTCATTAAAATTACCTTCCATGCTGTTTGTCTAAATTATACAAACAGCTGTTTTTGCATGCAGGTTCAAGAAAAATCATTAAGTAAAAAAGTGAAGCAGGAAGTACAAAAGAAGAGAGAAGACTTTTCTCCTAATCATTTTCTTCCTTCAAACCAATGATCAAATTGAAAACTTGATAGGTTTTGACTGAGAAATGCTGCAGGGCATGATTGTCTTGTATTTGTTCATATCTGAGCTTTTTATTTTCTGTGTCACTTTGATAAGATGGTCAGCAGTCATGAGAGCTGCTTGAGCTGAATGAGGAAATGCTTGCAGTGGAAAACCGATGCACTAATGTATAAAATAGCAGAAAATTCCACAACCTCCATAAATAACTGTAACTCACTTTCAAACCCAAATAACATGATGCTTTCATACACTGCTAGACCACCTTTAGCTTTAATAATGGGATATATTTACTATGGCAGGATTTTGATCAGCTAATACAAAGCTGTACTTATTTCCAAGTAAAACTTTAGTTTTGTCAGCATCTCCAAAAGATTGTCAAAGACATTAAGGTCTAGACTCTGAGGGGACCAGTCCATGTGTAAAAATGCTGTCTCGTGCTCCCTGAGCGACTCTCTCAGATTCAGCCTGATGAATCATGGCGCTGTCATGTTGGAAGAAGTCTGGGCTGTCAGAAACAAGAAGAAGCAAACAGCTCATCCAGTGGATTCAGGGAGTTCAGTGACCTCTTTTTCTGTACACATAACAAAGCTGACCCTATTGGAAATGTGTGTTTGACATGGCAACAAAATTCAGATTTTATCAATTAGTGCTTTTTTTTTTACAAAAATGTTTAATTTTGCAAAAGCTCTGGGTTGTTCTGCTAATTGGGTGTCAGACTGTACTAATTGTGTGAAGTGTTTGGAAAAAAGGGGCCTCTGCTTTCAAAAAAGCAGCAAAGCAATCAGAAAAAACTGTAAGTGGTGGATAATAACTACTGTTTGTCTGTTTTTGGAAGAAAAAAAAAAAACCCATCATCACTACCCCCCCCAAACCCTCCAAAAAACAAACAGAAAAACAGACTGGGATCTCTGTTGTTAAAACTGAAATATTCAAGCTGTGGTTTAACTGCTCACTCTGACTGAGTGGGGGTTTAAAATAGAACATGTGGATTCATCAGAACATTGGAGGTTTGTCGTTTTCCAGGAGAGGCTGCTGTATGTCTGCATGGAAGTAGATCAGGATACTGACCTTCACATTCCCCTGATTCAGTAATCACTGTGTGAGGAAGTCACTTCAAAGTCCTTTGGGTAAATACATCTGCCGAATGAATTAATGTAAATTTAAAAATAGCTTCTTACTGTTTGTAGAAACGGAACAAAACAGCTGATCTGATGTACATCAGCACAATTTCAAAGCAAGGTTCAAATTGTCCATGAATCTAAAAAAAAAATCACACTATTGCTGAATGTTTTGTTGAAAGCACAGCCACATTCAAGAATCCTGAGTGGTATTTCATATAAAAATGATCTGTTGTTGTCGAGCCTCATGCGCTGTGCGTTCACACCATTATCAATATTCAATGGAACCCATCTTAAATCTGCCATTCAAGTGACCTTTAAGGAAAGATGATTTGAATAGAAATGTCTGTTTATCTGTTCAGGCTCTGTGGTCTGAGCTTCGGTCTGCTTTAGCTTCATTCCTCATGTAGGAAAGCAGCACACAGATATTTTTTTAAAGATGAATGGGAAACCCGCTGGCTGCATACTAAATCACATCCTGAATGTGCCATATTCAGAGTTTATGATGAGCAAAGAGGGGGTAGAACCTTCATTTCTACTAATATATTTTGCATACATATAGATCTTTCCTTTATTCTCAAGAAAAGTTGGTCTCATTCGGGCCACTCGCTGCTAAGAAAGATCACCGGCTTCATCTTTACTTCAGATTCCTTATTGCATCCCAGCGCCTCTGTATTCACATCACATTCAGTCCTGAGGGGGTTTCAGCACCGTGCTTGAGCTTTTGAGAGCGGAGCTCAGCTTTCTATTACAAAATATCTCATGTTGCTGTCGCACATCAAACGGCAGTTCAATAATCTGATATTTTATTGATCCCCCGAGGGATTTTCTTTTCCTCTCACGTCATTTCGCAGAGAGGTTGGAGGTCAGGTTCAGCTACACACAGCTAAAGCTCTGGCCTTGTTAATAAATCAGCATTTCGCTCAAAGGCACTGCTACAGCTAGAAGAGTGAGAAAGTCTCAAAACAAAGACTTAAACATGAGATCTAGAAGTTCAAATGGCAACACGCAACTTTCCTCCCAAGGATTTCCAAATGGATTTACTGCAGACAGTTTGCCTCAAAGCCAAGCAGCTACAAACAGCAATCCATAATACTTTGGAAATAAAGGAAAAGTAATAAATATGACTATTTTGGTTTTACAACATTAAATAAAAAGCATGATTATGATGGTGTAGATAGATGTGACTGATTTCAGAGCAAACTTACCTCTTTTACTGCTGAAGCTCATTATTCTAAGATCTGCTTTTAAAACTTTGTCATTAACTACTGAAGTCAACTGTGTCTGTCTGTTAGTAAAATATCTCATGAACCACTCGACCGATTTAAATGAAACTTGCAGAAAGTAATTATTGGGTTTACATCTACAGCTGATTGTTTGTTGGAGTCAATCCAATTCAAAACTGATTAGAAAACACAAAAATGGCTCAATTTTATAGACATTTAGCTAAAATTTGGTGTGATAGTAGCTGAGTCTAATTCACACTGCAAACGCTACGCTTTACTTAAAAC
>JAOXNZ010000012.1:24321973-24340564 GCA_028566095.1 Kryptolebias brasiliensis | reverse complement strand
TAAAGAACTGACATATGAAAATATATTTATCCATTATTGGAACACCTGGCTAATAATATACCACAAAAATACATTTTTTATGAAGCTAAAAATCTGGCACATTTTTAAAATAAATTTACATATCAACAAACACTTCATCTCCTGCTGTATAAAGCTGTATTTGATGTATTACAAACTGAGGCAGAGGAACATCATTCTGTTCTCCAGTTCTTTTTAAGCAGCGGGCTTAAATCCAGAAATTTAAGACTTATTCCTGCAGGATTTTGATGCCAGTGCACTCTAATATAACACCCTTTTTTTCAGGACACACTGGTAAGAGAAACTCACCACTCCATAAGCAACAGTGTTGCTGTAGGATCGCAGCTCTGGGTAGATGTTGGACAGGAACCAGCTGAACGGTCGACATCTGAGTTTGGACCGAAGGGCCTTTCTCTCAGAGATGTCCCCGATGTCTATTCCTGAGTTCTGTAGGAGAAAGTAAACAGAAACTTGTGATGTGGACTTCTGGCATTTGACCATTATTTTACAAACTTGAGTGTGATGCAATAAGAACAATGTGCTTCAGCTGTCTTATTTGCAGTGCTGCAGTAAATACAGAGCAGAGTGGGGAAAAATAGTAAAAATAGTTTCCTCTATTGTGTTTGTTTATCATGTTATTAACAACATATTTTGGAAGATTACACCTTCACATGAAAAATGGGAGATTAAACAGGATTTTGTTTAGCATATCTGTGGCAGCACAGGCAGCATGGTCTGTTCTGCCTTATGGCTCACTCATAACCTGCATTAAATGCTCCTCTAGGCAGATTACGGGTGGTTTACACAAAACTCCTGGTGTATGTACTGGGAAGGAACTGATCAGTAGCCTCTTCTTCCTGGGTGCCTTTTTTTTAACATTCAAACTGATATTTTTTATTTATAGACAATATATGGAAGTATTACAAAGTATATACAATGTTCACAAAGTTAACAAGAGATGTGATGTGCTGCAGACACTCTGTGAGCCTCTTTTAATACACACTGCATCACATGTAAGTCAGCAGTGATTGTCACATGCTAGCTACTTGCTGGGACTCCCATACACTCCACACACACTGATCATGAGTATCACATATATGTTTTCCATGGGATAACAATGCAAATTTTCTCATGCCTTGAGCAAGTCAGGCATGCAACAAGTACTTTGTCTGTACTACTATTTCTCAAACTTTCCATTGGCGATCATCGGGACCCTGTGGCCCGACTGCACACACACACACACACACACCCACACCCACACTCACACACACACACACTGACCCATATATGTCCAAAACACTTTCAGTGGGTTGTGAGTGTCTCTTTAGGTCTTAAAGTGTCAGAGTGATACAATCCTAAAATCAAATTTCAATTAAATTAACTCAGTTTTTTGAATGTAGCAGTGAGTTACCTCAGGAAGATGTGCAGAAGAAAAAACAAAAAACAGAACCAACTCAAATCCAATCATATAAATCAATTTTACATATTTTCAGCAATTTGTAAAAACTTGTGTTGCTAAGAAAGCTTGTGGATTCCATCAAATCTTCTTTTTGATTTAATCTTCCGTCCTGAGTATGAACTGTAAAGTGAAACATTCACTTTGAGTAAAATGGATCTAAAAACACAAATCTGCCAAAGCTGCAGTCAAACCAGATTCATAGTAAACTGGTAAACTCTTACTGGCCCTCTTGACTGCACTGTTCTGGTTGCTAGGAGATTCCTCACAGAAATCAGCACGAACACAATTACGCCCACACACGGGCTTTCAAACACAGAGAAAACGAGAATCAGCTTCCATGCGAGTGTGTCTACCTGCAGCGGGACATTCCAGGCCATGTAGACGTGACTCTTGTAGTTGTCCATCCACACCTCAGCCGCCCTCAGGGCGTTTCGGCGCACGTGGGCCGTCAGGTTCTCCGTGTAGGGTTTGTGGGCGCGCTCGATGTGGGCAATTCTGGAGCAGGGCAGAACCTCCACACTGCCACCACATTGCCACACCTGTTGTGATAATTAGTGACTGTAAGTACTTTCACATTAAAAGCTACAATACTTCCTGTGTGTCTGCCAGGTTTTTGTCAGTTAAAGCCCCATAAAGCAGATTAAATCCTCGCTGTGACAGAGCCTGCAGGATAGAATTAGTCAAAGAATAAAGGTATCAGAAGAACCTGCTGAGAAGGCCCAGCCAGGTGCTTCTATTTTTACCATTCTGCACTTTGTTGAAGGTGGAAGCTGTCATATATGTCTGCACAGGTCTAACTAACACTATGACAGCCCCATACAGCATTCACTATGAAATAAGTAGAAGCGTACAGCCCTCTGGAAGTAGAACCTGTTTGAGGCAGAGTTTAATTTAAGCTGCTCGATGTTACAAGAAGCAAAAAGATACACAAAAATCTCTGGTTTTACAAGATTAACAATATCCTGTTTGATCAGACCTGGGCGAAACTCCTGCTCTAGAATTGTTTTTAATGATCGTCTGCTTTGATTCTAGTTTTCCCCTAAGACTTACCTTTTTCTGCATGTGAAGCATTTAAAGAGAGGATGAGCAGCAAAATGTACAATATATTTCTATTTTCCACAGGTGCAGTCTTATTTAACAACAGTGATGTGGGTACTAACAACATGAAAGGCCTAGCATTCCTTGAAGGAATGCATGTCGCCCGTTGCCTTTCATGCCAGAGTTTTAGAGAAAGATCATCTTATATTGAGAAGTGAGGGAGTTGTAGCCAGCTACATCAAATTAGAGTTCATTATCTAGAAAACTGACAGTTATAGCCATTTGCATGTTTTCTAATGTCAGTTGGCTGTGGCAGCCATCTTGAATTGAATTGACCCCAAAGGCAGTTAGCTGTAGATGTACATCCAATGAAAGGTTTCTAAAAGTTAAAATCTGTTCAAAGGTTCATGAGATAATTTAGTTACAGAGACAGTTGATTTCAATAGTTAATGGTACACTTTAAAAACAGGTGTGTAATCAGTAAGTGGTTGGGAATGAATCAAATTTCAGCTCATTTGTACATCAGCTGAGTTATAGCCATTTTTGGGTGGCAGCCATCTTGAATTAAATTGTCTTTAGAAGTTAATCATTTGTAGATGCATGTCCAATTATTACTTCTTTAGAATTTACTTAAAATTTGTCCACTGGTTCACTAGATATTTTGCTAACTCCACAGTCAAATGAACACACAGTCACAGACATTTTGGCCCATTCTCTTTTGTTAGATGGATACTAAGAAAAAAGGTGTAGTAGCTCAAGTAATTTTTTATCTGTATGTAGTTTAAAAAATATAATGAATATCTAGTTTGAGAAGATCTAAATTGGGTGTCCCATTTTTAGATTTCTGCACCGATTATGCACTGCTGTCAGACTCCATGTAGGCAGTTTTGAGTCTTGCAGCAGGTCTTCTGCAGTCTAACAAAGGTGCTGAAGCTCAACTATCATTTCACTCCTACTGGACTTTTATATATTTCAGATAATAGGGGATATGTTGGCTGATGGTTCCTCACTCCTAGAAGCTTTAAATAATTAGACTGTATTTGCCAGTTTATTATAAACCCTTACAAACCATTAAAAATTATTCAAAGATAAGTGAGCGTACACATCTCCCTAAAGATAAACTTCTGAGTGCTCCTCCACTGTTTTTGTGCCGCTGCTCAAGGGGCTTCCTGCTAAAAATATTTGAACTTTTAAGAAAAAAAGTTGGTGTCAACATAGTTATTGCTTTACAGGCAATCAATCAAGTGGCAAGAAAAGGTCATCCTGGTAGCTAATTAATGAAGGAAGAAGCTTTGGTGCTGTCTTTTGTTGGTTAGTCTTTCTATGATCCAAGTTGGTGTCAGACAGAAAAGCCCATTTGGAGAAGCAAAACATTGAATGTTTTATGCTTCAATGACCCTGGAAAGTCTAAAACTTGTGTGAGCTGTGTAATCAACATTCAAGTGAGTGGGTGATTTTTACTGGAAAAAAGTACTTCCCAGCACCCTGACAGTAGAAGAAGAAAAAAGCTACACAAACACATGCCTAAATGTTTCAGCTAAGAAGAGTTGTTCTTTAAGCTCAATTTAAAATTGGGGCCTTGTTTGGTTATCCTTTAGCCTAGCCTGGAAGAAACTTCTGCCCCTTTCTTCATGCTCTACCCTTTAAGACTAATGTAATAAGGTACTGACTCCTAATAACTATTTGACAGAACATCATTTCAAAAATGACAAGACTATTCCTTTAAGAAAAAAGAACACCAAGGCAATACTAAAAACTCCACATTGGGCATTATAAAAGTTCAGTGTATTGAAAAATACTGATTTGAACCAAAACTGTTGTTGTGTGTATGCACTTTGTGTTTCTGCTCTAATCTGTCCTGCTGAACAGCCTCCTTTCAAAGAGCTGCTGCAGAGAAATAACAAAACTGTCGCTCTGGCATGGTGCCCAGAAAGGCCAAATTCTGAGGTGGCACATCGCACGCCGCTTTCAGAAATACCTCAACGTTCTCTCTAGCTGCGGTTTACAGGATGGGGTTGAAGTGATGCTATTGTTCAAGTATACCAATCTGTGTCTGAGGATGTGGGTGTGCAGAGGGAGGGGGGAGCTGACAGGGAAGAAAAGGAGAAAAAGAAAAATCTAAAAAAAAATGTGAAACATGAAACAAAATATGACGAGATAAAAGCACAGTTAGACAAATTGGGTAAAACAGAGAGAAGATAAAAACATGGTGAAAGAAGGAGGTCTTTTTTGTTTTGTCATCTTCTTTTTAAATAAAAAGCCTTCTATAAAAAAACGGTCACACTGTAAGGTGATGAGGCTTATGTCCTTTGAGTGTCTGAATGCGGTATTGCCGATTTGAATTAAATGCTTATCATTTCTTAAAGGAATACATATCACCTGCAGACTTTCATGCCAGAGTTTCACACTAAGATCATCTTATGTTGAGAAATGATGAAGTTATAGCTGGTTTGATCAAACCTTAAAAATAACATTATAGGCAATCTCATACAATATTGTGATGTCTCACGTGATCTGTGTTGTAAATGACTGTCAGCTACTACCACACCATATCTAAACATAATATCCATGAACTGAGGTTGATCTGCTGTGGCTGCCATCTTGAATGGGGTTGAATCCAAAAGTAAATGAGTTGTAAAAATACAGCCAACTATTACTTCCTGAGAGCTTCAATAAAATCTGTTCAGTGGCTCATGATATATTTTGCTAAAAGTAAAGACCAGGGGTGGTAAACTGTCCTGGAAGTTTTAGGTTTTTCTGCTCCAACACACCTGATTTACCTCCTCACCAAATCATCATGTTCTCAAGAAGCACGTCCACAAGTCATTAATTTAAAGCAGGTGTTTTAAAGCACATCTAAACACATCTAACACATGCAGGAGAGCGGCCCCTGAGGAACAGAGTTTGATACGTGGTATAGACAAACAAACACATGCATGCACAAACACTCTACCTTCGCCTTTGGCGGCGGGTGATAATAAGTGTCATTCAAACAAAACACAGCACATTTACTGCCATAACTGTTTCTCAGTTCTTGTAGAAGGCAACAACAGATTAAGTTGTGAATTATAAATCCCATCAAGGCAAGACTGCAAGTTGAGATAAAAAAAACTGACTTGAGACAATCAGTATCAAATATGCACCATATTGAGCCTCGGTGCAGATGAAGCTTCATGAAAGCAGTCTTTATCACAATGTAAGCATATGGACCAGAAATACAGAGTGCTTCAGCAAAAACTGAAGAAGAAATAAATGAAAAAATAAACATAAAAATCACATTGGTGATAACAAAAGGCGCCGCTGTTTGGTTCGAAGGGGATAGAAATAGAACAAACTGACTGCTTTCTGCCTAAAACCTTGGACTGAATTCAACACATGATGAATTATAGAAGAAATACTCTTGAGATAAGAATGCAGAACTGATTCTCTCAAAATCATCACCGCTCATTTACATAATTATCAATTTGAAAAAAGGGAGAATTTGAAGCACATCCTACATCGGCAAAAAAATAAAACATTGACTAATTCTTCTGATGTTTTCATAATATAACTGAGGACAGTAACATATTTTTGTGTATCATTATTGGCTTGTTCGAGTTTCATTTGATGGAATGTTCAGAATTAGGAAGAATAGCTCTTCAGTAGAAATAAAATGTCCATATTAATGCTTTTCAACCCATTTGTACAGAGATTATTGAGTGCTGGAAAATTTAACAAGAGCTCAGCTGAAATTAGTTTTCTCAGTTTGCAAAATGTCTGCTCTGTTTAGTAATTTGTTCTCTTTAGTTTGCAGACAAACTTATTATGTAAAAGAGAAATAAATGGAGCGTTTTAAGTTCAGTGAAGTTGGACAGATTCTTACCTCCAGGAATATTAGCTCCTAAACAGAACACTGATAAACCACCATGGTAGAGTAGACAGGAAGTTAGAAGCTAATTTTAACAAATGCAGAGCATGATCTGAGCTGGACTAATACCAGTAGTGTTTATGAGCAGTTGGCTGGGACACACGTCCTTAGAGACAAAGTGCATCACCTGATTATAAACCTTCAGTAACCTAAATATTACTGATGAGAGCAGGACTCGCAAACTCTTTCAGGTTCTCATTCAAAAAACAATAGTATCAGCGACCTCTGACCCTAACAATTGCTGTTTGAAGTGGACAACCATTATCCATTTGTAACAGCTGTTTTTACATTTTCTAATACTTATGACAAGAAAGTGATGTTAGCAATCATCTTTGAATTTATTTAATTTTTGGAAATCATCTCAAGACTTCTCACTTGGCACTTCCTGATGGAAAGTTTGGGAGCCACTGAACTACAGTAAATAAAGTCCCTTCTTATATTGGTGATCTTTTGTTAATGTTTTTACAAGAATTTGGAACTCAGAAGTGTCCATCTTCTCGAGCAGGTTCATTTCTTTTCAGACCATGTTGTGATTTCTGCAGAAGACCACTGTTTCTCAGCACTTCGTGTGACTCCAAACCCGGTTTCAGTGCAGAAACAGAACTGATATGTGAGCAGAGCAGCCAACAGCTGGAGGGAACATCTGATGTAATTTAGAAAAACCCAGACTGTATGGGTCACGACTGCAACACTCTCCCCTGCTGAGAAACTGGCTGTTCCTGGGCTTCCTGTTCATGCTATACTGAATAATCTATTTATTGTGCTAAAAATCAACAAACATTTTGCTAATTAGTCTCGACAGAAGGGGGGGTTCAGAGCAATTATAGTCTAAGAATCTTATAATAAAAGTTAACCTCTAGCTGCAGAGGCACTTGTGTTCTCATTCATTTTCAGTCCAGTCATTAGACCTGGCCATCACAGCACATTCTTTAAAACACAAGAAAGGTGAAAATCTAAAGGACAAAAGTGGAAGTACTGGGCTTAAAAGCCAAAGTTGTGTCTTTAAGAGACAAGAAAAAAAAAAATCCAAAAGCCTGACAGAAGTTGAGAGATGCATCATCCTTTAGTTCAGCTACTGTATGATGAGTTTTCAGCTGTTAGCTCTTTGTCTGTAATCTTGTTTTGCTAAAATACAATTTTATATATTTTATGTATTTTATGTCAAACTGTTATTTTTGGTACTTGTTAAAAATTCAACTGTAAAAATAGGCCTATGGTAACAAAATGCCTAAAAATACAATTAAAAGAATATAAAAAAAATTGTTCTTAGTTGGTTGCTCAGTTTTCTGCTACATGTCCTCCACAGAGGACAAATTTGAACTACTAGTAGTCAGGAAGATATTTGGACATATAGCAGCAAGGTTACATGAAGATCAACAAAAATCAACACCTGAAAAAAAAAAGATCCAAAGTGTATTTATTTTTAGTCAGAAAAGTGTACCATTAGTTTACATGAAGGGGCAAGACTGCAGCCAGCCACTCGGCACTCTTCCATTGTGACTTCAACTTCCAGCTTTTGGTCCTGTCTCTGGGTATAATAAAGCTTGATGCTATAAGATCTTTCTTTGTGTGAGTCAAAGTGGACACAATCAACTCCTGTAATTAGCATACCTGACAGGTGTCACACCCACAGCAGCAAAGGGCACACTGCATTATGAATGATGGGTAGCAGCAGAAAAACAATCAGAGAAGCATCACTCATCACTCTCTAAGCAACAATATTTATCATCCTGGAGACAAGAGAGTCTGTTTGTTCAGCTGGTTCATTGTCATGGTGTCATTTCTCAGGCAGTGCAGCAGCACTATACAGCATTTAATGAGAATTACCTGACCTTTTATAGTTTTTAAAGTTCATAAATAAGAAGTCAAAGAAACTGCATTTTTTTCAAAAACGCAGCGTTAATGCTGAGTGCTGAATGACTCTGTTGAAATTTGCTTAAGAAGCTGAAACTGAGTAGTTAAAGCTAAAAGAAGTAGAACACTATCTAAAAGGTAAAAGGAGGAAAACGACAACTAAAAAATAGAAAAACATTAACTAAAAGCCAAAAGCAAAGCTAAAGTAGCACAACAATAGCTACAAACTAAAATTAGCATAAGAAGACAAAAATAGAGCATGTGTGCAGATTTACCTTTGGAGTCGATCCAATTCAAGATGGATGCCACATCTGCCAACACTAGAATGGCTACAATTCAGTCAATTTTACATGTGGTGGTAGCTGAGAGTCATTCGTAACACATACTCTGAGCATGGCATCTTGAGATATCACATGAGATTACACATAATGTTATTTTCTCAACATAAGATGATTTTAAAGGTGGCAATCGCTATGCATTCCTTTCAGGAATACTTGGCGTTTAATTTAAATAGGATGTTTCAAACTAATATTGCAAACCAGTAAATGTGAATACTGTAAGTGCACATAACATAAAATTGATAATATTTTATTTGTTGCATATAAAATTTTCACCTTCTTCCAGGCCATTGACCATTGCAGAGGAGACAGTTTGACCTTTGTGTCAAAAGGTCACTTAATGTAAAACCAGTCTGATTTCTGAGCAGCAAACTAGTGTCCAGTCACTAGTGTTTTCTGTAAATAATGTTCTTTTTTTCGTTGACAGTAATCAAAATTTATCTGTGCAAAGGTCTGGGGGAAAGCTTCCAATCCAAGAACAAAATCAAAGCATATGATGTGTTTTCAATTACAGAGTAGTGTTTAAAGGTGTTACAAACGTGCAAAACAAAGGTTCTTAACAAGTTCCTAAATCCTAAAAATTGGTAACTCTGTCAAAAATAAAAACAAGCCAAATAATATTGCTCTTTTTGATTTTCTAACTCCTAACAAAAGCTTTGTGTTTTACAGTTTTCTGATGTCAACATGTGCAGTGTTCTTTGAATAGTGTAGGAGGCAGGTGGTGTGTGGCAGAAACACAAACAGCTATAATAATAGATAATAACAGTGTTGTTGTAACGCTCATTTTGACAGAAGAGGCCACAGTATAATAATTACCCAACAACCTCACTTATACAGATCAGCTCATTGAGTTATGCAGTGAATCTGAATGCGTGTGTCATCAATGTGTGACGTCTTCATCAGGCTGCAGCTCAGATCAGCGTCGACCAACCCGATGTGATCGAACATGTTCTGCCAGAGTATGTAAATCACATCGCGCTGATCCTGAGTCAACAGTTTCTCTCCGATGTTTCCTGCATCCATCAAATCAAATCAAACCTCAAAATACCGGAAACTTCTCAGGACTGATTTACAACCCCTTCTGTGCTTCTGCAGAGAGCTCTTCTTTTGGAGAATTGATGAGAAATATATAGCGAGTGCAGGAAGTGTTACTGACACCATGCATTGAAATATCCTGAACATGTTCTAAAACCTGCTATGAATATGATCAACCTGAAATGTTAAATAATAATAACAATAAAAGAAATAAACAGAAAATAACATCAAAGCATTGCAAAGACGTGCAAGAATTAAAGGCCTAGCATTCCTTGAAGGAATGCAGAAATCCCGCCAACTTTTATGTCAGTTTGAAATGAAAATCATCTTTTGATGAGAAGAGACAGACATTTAGCCATTTTAGTCAAAGCTTGTAAATTACATTATATGTGAACTCATGCAATATTGTCAGATTTGTTAGCACTCAAAATGTGTGTTGAGAATGACTCTCAGCTACTACCATATCAAATATTAGTTGAATATATGTAATCTTGACTGAGTTATAGACATTTTTGTGTTAGTTAAAATTGATAACCTTTAGGGGCCATCATGAATTGGGATGACTCCAACAGATAATCAGTTGTAGATGTACATATAATTATTACTTTCTGAGAGTTTCATTAAAATCCATGCAGTGGTACATGGGATATTTTGCTAACAGACAAACAGGGTCGGCTCCAACAGTTAATGCTACAGCTTTAAGTAAATATCTTGCGCAATGAGTAGCACTTGGAGAATGTGTTGTGAATGACTGCCAGCTACTTCCACACCAAATCTTAGCTCAATATTTGTGAAATTGACTGAATTATGGCCATTTTTGTGTTTGTGCTGTGGCAGCCATTCAGTTTGCTTACAGACAGACACACAAACACACACACAGACATAAGCAAAAACATTATTGCTCTGCCGTTGCCTTTGGCTAAATGCAATAAATAGAACATAACATCAAAATAATGTAAAAACATGCAAGTGAAATCCAGTAATTATGCAACTGAGGTATTTGGTTGTTGTTACATCATTAGTAATCAGCTCAGTTTCCTTGACTCACACTAAATGAATAATGTGGATGACTGATAAAGCTCCCATCTGTCAGAGGAAAGGTCATTTGTCTTTTTGCAGGCTGAATGTGCATGCTACTCAGAATATTTTAATCTGAACAAAAACAATGACTGAAGCAGTTGCTGTATAAAGAACATAAATCACCCTGTGTACAAGACATGTTTAGGTATGTGAATATTGGGATTTTAAAACGTTTTAATGTTGGCATGCAGTTGCCACAGATGTGCATTGAATAGGATGAAGTCTTACCCTGATGCCAAGTTCCACATTTTCCCCTCCATAAATTTCCATGCCCTCATCTAGCAGCCCAATCTCCTCAAAGTATTTCCTGTTGACCACAAAGCAGCCAATCAGAGCGGGACTCCTGAAATAGAGAATGGAGGGAGAAAAAAAAAAAAAAACACGAGGTAGTCAGAAAGCAACAACATTGTTGTTAAATGCATAGCAATATGGTAGTTTAAATGCAAAGTATTCTTTGATACACACAAAAACCTTCATTTAAACCACAATTAGCTCACTCAGAGAATAACACCCCGAGGATCTATTTCTTTTAAGAATGCTGCACATTTGATGCTCTGAAGAAAATCTTAGTATCTCATTATAAACCTATACAAGACATTAGACTTACAAATGTTGGTGAGACGGGAAATCAACATCAAACTGAAGTAGAGTGAAAATAACTCATTGATATTCATGCTGTCACTCCCACACATCTCTTATCAATATGAAATACAACACTACTGAAAAAACAAACATCTTGTTTGGGTGAATTTATCTTTCCTGGGGATACACAGATTGGCAAACAGCCAAAGACCCTGAAAAAATCATGAAGCAAGGCCATCCAACAACACAATATTAACTTTCCAGCCTCCTGGTGGCACCGCACTAAAAATCAGAGTATTATATATAAATTAAATGCCTAACATGCCTTGAGGGAATCACCTGCCGCCTTTCATGACAAAGTTTTAGACTAAAATCAGCTTATGTTTAGTGATGATGGTGTTATAGCTGTTTTGGTTAAACCTTGAAAATAACATTATGAGTAATTTCAGGGAATAACTCACATGATCATGAAGGAACTCTTAACGCTTGGACTATGTGCTGTCAATGGCTCTCAGCTGTTGCTGCATCAGATTTTAGCTCAGTATCAGTAACACTGACTGAGGTATAGCCATTTTTGTGTTAGCTAATGTCAATTAACTGTAGTTACTATCATAAGTTGGATTAACTCCAGAAGTTAATTAGTTGTAGATGTACAGCTCATCACTCTCTAAAAATTCCATTGAAATCCATTCAGTAATTTCTGAGATATTTAACAATATTTGATATCTAACAGGCAAACAGGGTTGACTCCAACAGTTAATGCCAAGGTTGCACAATGTATTGCACTCAAAGTATGTGCTGAGGTCAATGCTCAGCTACTACCACCCCAAGCAAATTTTATGTTTATAGGATCGCTTCGCTTTTCTTAAATTGAGTTGACTCCCAAACTTAATCACTTGTAAATGGTCATACAATGGTTACTTTTCATGCTTTTCATTTAAATCTGTTCAGCAACTAATGAGATATTTTGCCAATTTTACAGACAAACTAACACACACAGGCAAAAGCATTATCACTGTGCCTTCACCCGCCTTCTTTGGCGGCGGGTGCTACAAGTGAACAGCTCTATTGTCCTAATCATAGTTCAGTTCTGTTACAGTTATGTGATGTAAGTTATCAGCTCTGAAGCTTCAAAGAGAGCAAAGTAATGAACAGTAATGATGCATTAGAAGATGCATATTCAGAGCTTCATTAAAACTGTCCTTCACAAATTCAGTCTCAGAGCTCAGGGAGCGTTTAGTGATTTAGAGGCTGCAATCAAACACCACCTTCCTTTTTTTCTCCCAACCTTACTCTACGTGAGCCCAACTGCTGCTGCCAGAGTTCTGATGAGAGTTAAGAGGAGAGGTCGTATTTCTCCAGTTTTAGCTTCTCTCCATTGGCTCCCTGTCAAATTCAGACTAGTGTTGAAAATCTTACTTTTAACAACCAAACCTCTCAACAATCAAGCTCCAGCTTATATTAAAGGTCTTATTGTTCCATATTTTCCTAACAGAGCACTTTGCTCTTAGACTGCAGGTTTACTTGTGGTTCCTAAAGTTTCTAAAAGTTGAACGGGAGGCAGAGCTTTCAGTTATCAGGCTCCTCTTTTCTGAAAACCACTTTCAGTTTCTGTCCACGAGGCTGACACTCTGCCTACTTTTAAGACCATTCTGAAGACTTTCCTTGTTGATAAATCCTATAGTTAGGGTTAGCTTGGGTTTCCTGAGCTATCCCTTAGTTATGCTGTTAGAGGTTAAGACTTTTGGAGGATAATTTAACCACATTTCCTGGTGTCTTGCTTCTCTATGCTCCATGTTTATATTTGCTGTGTTTTGCTGCCATTAACCTGGGCTTTTCTTCCCATTGAAAACTCCACCTGGACCAATCTTTCTGTTTGTCTGTGTCTCTTTCCTGTCCTCTCAAATCCCAGCCACTTCAGGCAGATGGCCATCCATCCTGAGCCTGGTTCTGGTTCTGATGGAGGTTTCTTCCTATTAAATGTGAGTCGTTCCTTTCCACTGTTGCTAAGGTGCTGCTAAAGATGGGAGATTGCAGTGAAGTAACAATTCAATGCAATTTAACTGTTTCCTTAGAAAGATAATGTTTAGTAATTGTTGATGTATTGTATGTGAATGTATTGTAGTATAATTGGAATAATTGATTGTAACTGAATTTGAATCTGGATCTAAATTGTAATCAAAATTTTGACATATTTTTTTTCTTTTGCATTGTGTCCTGAGTTGACGTTTGTTATAAACTGGCACTCTATAAATAAACTGAATTGAATTGACTTTTGGTAGTTATAAAGAAACCAAAATGTTTCTTCAGTGAATCCACTGATACTTCACATAAACAGGTAAATGTATATATTCCTTATTAAAGACAGAAATCTAAAGTTGTTCTTTGGAGCCAATGCAGTGATCTTACTGAGAAAAAGGTATAAGATGGAATAATGAAGAGTGGGAGCGATTCATCCTCCTCAATTATAATATTGAACAGGATTTGTCTCCTTGTCTATAAACATTGCATTTGCTTGCTACAAACCACAACAGCAGACGGTTTTGCAGATACTGGTGAGTAAGCTGTTTCAGTTTTGTTGCTGGGTTGTTTTCCTGAAGCAGCCTCCAATCAGATACTGAAGTTCTGTTATCCACTTCAGGAAATGTGCAACATCTGTGCTCAGCACATGTAATATCAGAATTACACTCTCTAAAATTTGTATAATTGCTCCCTGCCTCTAATGTGACAGTTAACTGCATCCCTCAGGTTTAATATGGGTTTAAGAATATTAATACATTTACCAGAATTTACACAAATAATCATTCATGGGGATTAGAGTGCAAAAGTCATAATGTTAAAAAATTAGCTTAGTAATTGATCTTATTAAAAATGCTTCATTATCTTATGAGGGAAATTATTGTTATTTTATGCAGTGATGATTTTGCCTTTCTTTTATTATAAAACCCATTTTCTCCATGAAAATGATGTTTTATTTCAGTACTGTTGAATTTTCCTGTGTAAAGTTTCACAGAGAGGCTTCCTGTTACCTGATCGGGGCTGTGTGGTTGCGTAGAATCCACCAGGACTTTGGAGGGTTGAGGTACCGACACCAAAGCTCCCAGTCGAAGCCCTGAGCAGACAGGGGGTATTCTTCAATCTCAAAGGTGTCGTACTTGATGTTGTCAAAAGACGGAGACACCACGCGGGTCCGGTCCTCCTTTATCCGCTGTAAAATGGGTTCTGCCCTGAGGGATGACGAAAGAAAGAAACCAAACGTCTTTAATGTCTTCTTTAATACTGTAGTTTTTTTTATAGCTGTTACTTTCCCACATATGTTGTGTTTGCATGGAAATCTGACTTAAACTAGTCGTCAAAAAGTGTTAAAGAGGTTCTTACAGCTGCAAAGCACTTGACTTGATACATTAAAAACAGGTGTGATTATGGTCAAATCAATAACAGATCTTAAGTGAAAACATTAAATCAAGGTCGACCAAACTAGACTAGTGTTTGTCCTTGAAAATAAACTGCTTTAACGGGATAGTGTGGTCATTTTTGAAGAAATCTTTTGTCAAAAAAGTATCAATGTACCTTATCAGCCGTGATATTAATCTATCAATCTTTGCTCTATGACTCTATGACTGACAACACAGCTGATAAGGTAGTAATAGTCAACATTAATAAAGATGGACGAGGCATCTCCACTTTCTCCTGTTGTTCAAAATTGAAGCCAAAATGTCTGTTTTTTTGGGTGACACCATGTTGTATTGTTGCACCTTCGAAACAAAAGTCCCACCTACAAGTCCTCCTAACTCTCTAATAGGCTGTGACACTGTCAATCACAGTGTAACATCACACTTTTCTTTAAGCCTTAAATTACTAACTAAACTAATCATGTGTAAAAAATGCACGTTTGAACATACAGCAACAAGGTCGAATGTTTCCTACAAAATGCATTTGTTTTTTAAATTAAACTTAACAGAAAGTTAATTTTGAAAGTTTGGGTTTTGCTGTTGTACAGTGTTGTTCAGTGACACAAAGATTTAAATAAAACCCACACAAAAATGAATAACTTGTACAAAACCAACTAAATTAATTAACAAATAACCATCCACCAGCTATTATCAGACTCAAAGGGTAATCATCTGAATAAAATTCAAACTTTTAGAGTTTCATTATTCAGAATACATTCAAAGACTTTGTGTTTCCAAAGATAAACCAGCCTGTGAGAAGATCTTACAATTCATTAAAAATTAATACACACAGCAGGTCGAATGTTGGGGAAATTTACATAAAATTATGCAAAATGAGTTTCTTTAAGCGTGAAAAAGTTTAATAAAGAGTTGCTGCTGATGAAAAGAGTTAATTTAAACAGTTTTAGGGTTAGGATGATGTAGAAAGATAAAAAGATATATATGATATGTAGTGATTAGGTGATTTTAACATCTGTGAAATATTTCCACCTTAATAAAAACTGTAAGCCTTGATGGAGATAAAAGTGACAAACATGTTCCTAACAAATCAAGTGTGGAAGCATAAATCCTCAACTTTCCGCTTTGAAAAACATTAATGCACAAACTTTGAAGCAATTTGAGCCTTTTTTTCATCTCTCAGCTCAGTGTTTTGATTTATGGAACTTAAAATCCATCTTACATCATGTCTTGTCAAAAGATAAATTAGGATTAAACTGGGAATGTGTGCATTTATTGAGTCTGGACCGTTTCAGTCTCTTTGTATTTTGTAAACAATTTATAATCTCTGCCTTATCTGAGTTGTCATTTTCTCAGCAGCTTACCAGCAAAAAATCAAGTGATTAATTTCAATTCCAGTCTCCAAAACTTCAAAAAGCTGTGATACATAAGATTCTGATAAAGCTGAGTGCAGCAAACAGAAAAATGGGAAAGTCAATAATAAAAACAACAAAAATAGACTCAAACTAGGGTTAGACAACATAATTAATGTCTCGTTTTTAAGATTCTGTGTTTGGATTGTTAGTAATCCTCTGTATCTGCTGGAACAGTTTGACCAAAAGAACAAAGATTTGGTGATGGTTATTTATCTGTTGAATGTGGCAAAAGAGGAAATCATCACAAAGAATCTGAATAAAAGGAAGGAAAAAAAACACAAGAGATGAAATTATTTAGTGCA
This sequence comes from Kryptolebias brasiliensis, assembly GCA_028566095.1. Lineage (NCBI taxonomy): Eukaryota > Metazoa > Chordata > Actinopteri > Cyprinodontiformes > Rivulidae > Kryptolebias > Kryptolebias brasiliensis. The sequence goes on along the minus strand of JAOXNZ010000012.1, from coordinate 24,324,126 downwards.
GGGAATCCACAGTAAACAGAGCAGAGTGAGACTGGATTAGGAAGGTCAATCCTTCGGTGAGCGGTGAAGATGAAACTGAATCAAAGAGCGAAGGAGTGAAGGTGAGGCCTCCTGAGGGAAGGCACAGCGCTCTCACTGAGACGAGTCAGTTGGGCTCTGGAATTTCAATTCCAGGAGAAATCCATCTGCACACCACAGAACCTTTTAAATTCAATCAGACGGGAAGTGAAGGAAGTGGTCGGAAAACTCAAAACTCCTGATTGCAGAGTTGAGTGTAATACAAGCGTCTGAAGAAAGTCCAAATCAGAGCTAAGAGTTCAAACAATTGAGCACAAAAAACAGTCAGATGGTGGAAGATTCAATTGATGGAAAATACAAAACCAAAGAGATGGAAGTGAAATATCCTAATAATTAAAGGCCTGGCATTCTTTCAATGACTGCATATCGCCTGCTGCCTGTCAGGCCAGAGTTTTAAACAAAAACTAATTTTCAAACCTTGAAAATAATGTTATGCACAATCTTATGCTATATTGCAAGATGTCACATCTTTGTTGTGAATGACTGTTAGCTGCTACCACATCAAATTTTAGCTCAATATCTGTAAAACTGAAAGAGTTTAGGCTGTTTTTGTGTTGGCAATGGGCAGTTAGCTGTGGTGGCCATTTTGAATTGGATTGGCTCTAAAGGTTTATCAGTTGTAGATGTACATTCAATTATTTTGAAAGTTTCATTAAAATCTATCATGAGATATTTTACTAATAGACAAAGAGATTCGACTCCAAAGTCAATGGCAAAATTTGAAATAAAGATCTTTCACAATCTCTTAGCCCTCAGAACACGCATTGTGGGTCGGTCTCAGCTACTACCACACCAAACTTTAGGTCAATGTCTGTAAAATTGACAGCGTTATAGACATTTTTGTGTTTTTTAGGTGAATTGGCTGCCATTTTAAATCAGCTGGCTCCAAAGCTTAACCAGTTACAGATGTAAATCCCATGATCACTTTCTGCAAGTTTAACTAAAATTTGTCCAGCGGTTTATGAGATATTTGGTAACACAAACACACAGACATGGGCAAAAATGTTATTGCCCTCATTTTACTTTTCAGTGACAGGTGATAAAAAGAAATGATTGCTAAACCATCCATCCATCCATTTTTTACCCACTTTTCCTTGTGTGAAATGTGGGGTACATCCTGGACAGGTCACCAGTTGACTGCTTTATACATAGGCTACAAATATTTTTAGCCTACTTTATAGGACCATGAATGAAAAAACACTAAATCTACAAATTGGTCATTCTTAAGATTATGTTAATCTATACAAGATAAACGATCACAGCCTTTTAAACTATAATTATGTTGCATTTTAAATGTCACGATAAATCTCAAAATTATGTTTTACATTTTCTGACAAAATATAAAAATCCAAATAAGATAAATGGCCTATTACCAACAAAAGCTTTTAGACTTTACTCTTTGAGAGAAATAAATATTCCATGTCTGTTAAGTAAAAATAACAATAAAGTTTCCATCACAGCACAGAGATATTAAAGAGCTGCAGAAGGAAGAGAAATGAGGAAAAGAAAACTTTCAATCAGTCTTATGGGACAAACTGCTAAAGGCTGTCATTTAAATGCAAAGTACACTTGAATGTCCCCAGAGGACACGAAGCAGAAAGTATGCCTCATGATCATTCATGTTTTATCAGTTCAGTCCCTCTGAGATATAAAACACAGATAATAATATTCAAAAGTTCAAACATAAGAGATAGGAGGAGGAAGGACCTTATTATGCTGCACACTGGCTCTTCCTTATGAGCTGAAGCTCATCTCTGAGTTGCTTTTTGCATCCCTAAATATAATAAATAAACATAAATATATACGGTACGCTCTCCTGCATTCAGTCAGAGGAGAAAATCTTTAAATCAGGGGAGGACACAGTTAGTAAAAACTTAAGGAAAGGTAGAGACTGTGATGCTCATACTGAGAACTTTTATAATAAAACATATTTTTTTAATGGCTGAATAATAAAATGTTGGTGGGAAAAATCAGATGGGATGAAGGGTAACCTCAGTAATTAATTAGCCACAACTTTTTAAGGAGAAAACTTAAATTATGTTTGAGAATTTATTACCCAGGATTTCTTGCAAAAA
>JAOXNZ010000012.1:24289384-24301833 GCA_028566095.1 Kryptolebias brasiliensis | reverse complement strand
GGCTTGTACCCCAACATTATGAGATCATACAGCAGCCCTACAGGCTTGTACAATAGCTCTACCAAGCAGGAAAAAGCCCATAATGGGCTTTTTAAACTAGGACATATCTCCCACTTAAGGTGGAAAATATTGTTGGCAGGTTTGTAGGACAAAAGGGTGAGTTGGCAAACTGTACAGAGTGCTGCATTGACTGCAAACTAAACAATGTGCAGACGCAATCGAAAACTAATTGAATAATTTTAGGCTGCTGGCACCATTCCCAGTCTGCAAAAAGATGAAACAAAAAACACTCAAGAAAACTGGATCCAAAATAAAGTCATTTCTACTAACAACTCACTGCTAATTTCTGCATCAGGTTGCATCAATACTTCAATTGTGGACAGCTTCTGATTAAACGTTTTTTAAGGCTTTACATGTGCAGTATGACATATTTATATTCACACCGAAAATTGATGTATGACAGAAATGTGTGCACAGTGTGCTGCCTGCATCTGTTATACCTGAGAATATCTTCTGTTACAAAAATGGCTTACTCTGTATTTGAGTGTGTGTGGGTGTTTGACAGCATGTAACTAAATTGGTTACTGATTTGTGAGTATGAAAGAATATTCTTCCAGGTATTTCAGTTGGAAAACAGTTTCAGGATTTTTTTTTTCCAACAATGACAAGTGTTTGGAGTAGTGAATGTGTTTGGACGGCACACAGTGCCGTCTTTTGGTACATCAACTACAGAGCCCTCACAGTGATGTTACCAAGTTTTATTGTCATGATGGATGGCAATTTGCCTTATTTTGCCTACAGCTATTAACGCTATTTAGAACATCCTGATGCATACTCAATAATCCAGGTAGAAAAATCTAACAAGGTGGAATCACGTCAAACCTCAGAGTCCTGGCCTGATGATGTTGTTCTTCTATGCTGGGCCATCCTTTTGGCTAGTGGCTGCTTTGTTTCCTGATGTATAGCTGATCACAGTCCTCCTGGCACTTAACAGCATACACAATGTTACTCTGTTTGTGCCAGGGGACTGGATTTTTGGGATGAACCAGTCTTTGTCGTAGTGTATTTTGGGGTTTGAAAGCCACTGGAATGTCATGTTTAGAAAATAAATGTCTCAGTTTCTCTGAAACCCCTGCAACATACAGAACGACCACAGGTCTGGGTTTGAGGTCTTCATTTTCACCCGGTCGCTGGCTGGAGTCCTGTTTGGGTTTCTTATCTGCTTTCAGGAAGGCCTAGTTAGGATATTCACATTGCTCCAGGGCGTGTCTTGTGTGGGATTTCTCCTTCTCCCTGGCTTCTGAGTTTGTGGGGATGCTGTCTGCTCTGTGGTACAGAGTTCTAATGACTCCTAACTTGTGCTCCAGAGGGTGATGGGAGTCAAACCTAACGATTGGTCGTTAGGCTGATGGTCCTCTTTTGCATGTGAACAACTAGTTTTGGGTGTCACACCCAACTGGTTGATTCACTATGTGAAGGTGCTGCTTATAAGGCTGAGTTTGCTTGCAGCTCCTCAGACTGAAGAAGTCTTTGGGATAAAAGATGAAACGTTTCATCTAAGAAGAAATCATCCAGAGGACCTGATTCAACCTTGTTAGCTATTTAGAACATTTGCCTAACACTAATTTTGATGCAAGTTCTTGGTTAGAAAATGCTTTTTTTAAATCTTTTTTTCTCACTTTTGAAGCACTGATCATTAATCTGATTTTGACATTAATATAACTAAACAGTAAATTTAGTCAAAACCTGGACATTGCTCTTTGCTGAAAACAGCTAACTGTTGACTGTGTTTTTACTTCTTTAAGATCCACTAATTAAAGGTTGGTTTGTATTGTATTTACTTTGTTTTGTTTTTGTTTGAGGGTGTCAAAAGCCAGATGGAGATAGAGTTGGTTCTCATTTTGCCTGTTTGTGGTTAATGAAAAACAAAGCAATGCCACCTTTTCATGCAGGTCAACTCATAAACATAACAGATTGTTTCCTGTGTAAAACTTCCTTTAATTGGTTCCTTTGCCTGCCTTCGGTTCAGCTCAGTTTTGGTTACTTGTGTGTTCATGCAGCATGTATCACAGATCCCTGGTGGTCAGCTCTTCAAATGATTTCAGGGCCTCAGCTTGTTGAGTCTTTTAGAGGACTTCTGCAGCTTTGCGACAGTCAAACAGCTCCTAAAGCCCCAGATTCCTCCAGCTGTCTTTGTTGTTCTTTGCTTTTGTTGTTGTTTTTTATAGCTATTTCCACTCACCCCAGGCTGCTATTACCTCTTTAATCTTTTGGAACCTAAGCTGCTCTTCTGGTGGGTAAATTAGCTGGCAGTACTGAACCATGGGGTGATCTTTGTGTGTCGTTGTTTTCAAAAATCTCTGTATTCTGTAGCAGTTTGCACCGACAGCTTTACTTTTTACACCATGAGAACACATAATGCTTGTATTAAAAGCTTTTATATTTTTCTTTTTTTTCCTCTTCTTTCTCATCCCTGCCCCCTCTCCCCACAACAGACCTGCTAGTGTGTAATTGGCTTTCAAAAAAAGTGAGTTTATTTTCCTTGTGTCTCCAGAGTCTCTCTCTCTCTCTTTTTAAAAACATGGATGTCCCTCTGTTTCTCTGATTATGCCCCCAGAAGTCAAACATGTAGTGTTGTTAGAGCAGACCTCCATAAATGCAAATGTCTTGCTCTGAAGCTAAAACCTTTTCAATCTGTTTCGCTGAATATTTTAAACTGCTGCAAATACTGATGTATATTTCAAGAGAGGACAGTCTTGTTCTAAGGGAATGAAATTCATCTACCTACAAAGACAATTTTCTATGGATCTAATTTATTTATTTGTTTTCACCTGGGGAGGAGTTCTGTTCGGGGAAAGGTCGCAGAGAAGAACAGGCCAATTCTTTCTTTTTCCCCATAAAATTTTGTCTCCTGCTGGATGCAGAATTATAAGGTGGACAACATCTTTTAAAGGGAATTTTATAAAGAAAACAATACAATGTTGTGATTTCTTCCCCTGAGTTAATGAATTGAACCAATATTTCTCCTTTATTTGTGTCCAAGTTGAACTGAAAAACGCAGTAAATACTTTAAAATTAAAACCTAATGATTCCTTGAATGAATTCAGAATACCCACTACCTTTCGTGCCCAAGATTTAAACTTCAACAATCTTAGATGGAGAAGAGTTGGAGTTATCTTTCTTTTTGGTCAAATGTTGTAAATGACGATATGTGATTATATGAATAATGTTAGATGTGATAGTGCTCAGAGAATATGTTGAGGATGACTCTCAGCTAGCACCACGCCAGATTTTAGCTTAATCTTTGCAAAACTGGCAGTCATAGACATTTTGGTGATCACTTAGCTGTGGCAGCCAATTTAAATGGGGTTGACTTCAAAAGTTAATCAGTTACAGATTTACTTTAATTTATTCAAACCTAAAACACTAGAACATAAACAAATATTAAAACATTTGTTCCAACAAAGTTATTGAAAATGTTGTTTGCTGGTTTTACTGCTCCAGCACAAAGTTCAATCCAGTCCAACATTACCTAAGATTTAAAGGAAGCCATCTTTGATCACAGCATGTCTGTATATTTTGACATAACCAGCTTTCTTTTATCACAACATGAAAGAAAACATTTTTTCCTCCAAATCAACATGAAACTGATATATTTTTCATATTTTTTCCTCATAAGAAAACTTCCACTTTTTTATTTGTTTGATTTTCCTTCTTCAGGAAACGTCTATCATAGCAAATGCATTGTTCTGTTCTTTTGCTTGGATGAGACAATGAAACCTTATCGCTTGTGCTGTAATGTAATTAGTGGAGCAGCTGTTGCAGCAGAGACCCATATGGACTCACAAGAAGCAGCGCTCAAGCTGTATTGATTTTTGAAAGTGGACATTTGGTGTATCCAGACTGCATTCAAGCTGCAATAAAGACGTAGATTACCCTACCATTACTTGAGTTCTCCATGCATGCGAGTCTCACATCATCTGCCAAGTGTGTAAATGCATTCACATGCAGTTTCTTTGTATTTATCTCCTGAGAGGCCTAATGCATTATGTTTTTGGTCTGGCTGAGGAAGGAAGCAATTTGCTGTCCTTGTTCACGCGCCGACACTGTGTGGAAACTCAGAGTCAGAGAGAAAGAATGATTGCCATTTGCCATTTGTGAGGCCATCACACTGTGCAGACAGCAAGATGAGGAGAAAATGATGGCTGATGGTTTTAGAAGGTTGTTAGTGTGGTAAAGCAGGGAAATGGCTTGCTAATGGAATCTGCCTCTCCAATGTTTAATCTGCGGCCCGTCTGGCTTTTTGTTGCAGAGACAAAGCAAGGAGAGAAGAGAGCATGCTGCGTCGCTCTGCTTGGTAAACAACAAGGTGAGGGCCATCAAAGCAAGTGAGTACAAATTTAGGTAAATCACCTCACACAGGCAAATTGCAGACAGCAAATTGTTAAAACCGTAGGAACTTCTTTTTAACGCTACAGCTAATGATATTCAAATCTCATAACAAGAACTTGACTATTTATTTCACTCTCATGTCAGAAAATGCCACTCTTCTCTAAATATTTGATCTTTGACCACATTTAGTTTCTCATAACAAACATCAGTTTAACACAGAAGAGGAACAAAACAAATGGAAATCAGTTATGTGGTACTAAAACAATCCTTAAGAGGGTTCAAAGGGCACTGATGACTTGTTTGGGTATTTAAAGGTATCTCACGTGGCTGCAACTATGTGGCCAATAAAATTTCCAAGGAAGTCTGAAGAATGTCTGAAAACATTTGTGAGGTTTCTCCATTTCTTTGTGTGAGTTTCAGAGGCTCACACTTGAGTTGCTTGAGTTTTGAACATGTTCAGAAAGTTTGGGCAACAAATTTCCTTCCAAAATAGTCAGAGTTGTCATGGGTGTCTTAAACTCGTCTCAGTTTTGTTGTGGGTGTCACTAACACATCTCAAGAAGGCTAGAGCTGTATTTTGAGACCTGCACAAAGCTCTCCTCTGACAGAAAACATGTCCATCTCTAAAAACACACAAATTATCAATAAAGCTAAGGCAACTTTGTACTTTAAAGGTTCGAAGAACAAAATTCTCCTACTTTTTTGGACAAAAAAGCACATATTATATTTGGATCTGCCCTTCCTTAGGCAGTAGGAACCCTTCATGGTTCTTTTATAGAGATGTTTTTTAATTGATATGTAATTCTGTAATCCTTCAACATGGCTGACCTCTGTGAAATACTGGCACCCTGCACTGCAGTTATGACTTCTGGAGGGAGGTAGTTACTGCCTCAATTGTGAGTGTTTTATCTTATCATCATCAATCTTCATCTTCATCATCAATCTTTTTTTTGTTGTCTTAATTGTCATACTGTTTGTATGGAGATAATAGGCTTTCATTTTGTTTTTTCATGAGAATGTCATGTGTTCACTCACCAAGAAATAATTTCCCTTGGGGACAATAAAGTACATATTCTATTCTAACTGTAAGGAGCGTTTGCCAGTTTGGACTGTCATCTTGCAGAACTAAGATGTCACATTTTCTGAGCTGCTGTTTGCTTTAATTTGGTCTCTGACTACATTTAAGAACCCAAACAAATGCTTACAGAATACACAATATCATTGAATAGGTTAAAGATTGTTTTTTGTCTGTTTGAACTTTGGCGAGTTAAAGTTATTCCAAACTTAGTATTAACCTCCTAGGACCTGGCGTCCACATATGTGGACATCACATTTTGCTCAGCATTCCTTGATTCACATCAGGTCCCAATCAGCCCAAATAGCAAAGAGAAATTAAAAATGCATGCCATGTAAGAGTTCAGGTCTTAGGAGGTTAAACGTTGACATTTGCTCATTACAGATGAACATAAACTCTCTTTGTAATTCAATACTTCAATACTTAAGAAAAGCAGATTTCTTTTTGTGTTAATAAACCTAACAGGAGCTAGTGTTTTCCTTGTAAAATTATGTCTTAATCAAGTCTGTGTTTAATTTTTATCATAAGTTTAAAAAAGCTGTAATCAATGGTGGATTCTGGCAAACACAAAATATAAGTCAATAGAACAACATATAAGTATTATGGATTTATTCTCGGTCAAATAATGAAGTTCTTGACAAATCTGTTTGCTGTTAAAGGAAATACTGCAGGTTGCTGAACAATAAGAGTGACTTTTGTTTCAGTTTCAACTAAAGATCTAGTTTGCACCAACAAAAAAAAAAAAAAAAACTGACTCGTTATAGTCTGCGCAAGTTGAAAAAATAAATTCACTATAAGTTTTATAAGATTTTCTTTCTTGCATTTCATATTTTGGCAGAGCCAGGTTCGATATGTTCACCCTCCAGCTGTGCTTCTGACATGAGGTTACTTCTGATCCTCTCATTCTACTCGAGGAGAAAGCAAACAAGAAATTCTCAAGATGTTGAACTGCTCTCTTTCCTGAAACCCATCAGTCTTTTGTAGAAAAGAAAACATCCTTTTTTCCCAGAATCATTGGTTGGGCTCCATTAGTCTTGTTTGCTGAGGATATCTGAATGAAATTATCTTAAAGTATCAAGGCAGCAACCAAGACAAGAGCTCTTTGAATCCACTAAACTACTCAGAAAACAGCTTTCAGTGCTGCTTTATTATCTCTTTGAACATATGAAACATTGGACAATCCTCAATGATGCAAAATTAGTTACTTCAGTCTCAATGTTTTTGTGATTTCATCTTTCAAAGAGACTCTTGTACAAACAACTAATGTGCATTTTTTTTAAATAAAGTCAGGACTGAGTGTGAGCTGTATAGATTTCTAAAACTTTCCAAATTCTAAAATCTAACCTTAAACTTGTGATGTTTTCAAACAAGGTAAAGAAAAGTCCTTGGAAAAGAAAACAGAACTTTGACTTTTGACTGGTTGACAGAACCCACTGTTTGGTTCTTCCTGCTGTTCTGTTGCAGTACCACCTCTCCTCCTCACACACTCAGTGTCAGATATCAGACAGTGTTTTATTTATCTCACACTTCTTTTATGTCTAAGAAAAGAAACTGTGAAATAGTTCTATACATGATATACAAATTTTAATGTTAAAGATCTATGGCCAGCTCTGTAGTTACTTCATGAGCACACAGGGTTGACTTAAACAGGTGTGACGTGTTAACATGTCATTTTACCTAAAGAGGAAAAACAAAGATCGTATTCTTCATGCAGCTTGATTTAAAGAAATGTGCAAACCTATTAATTACTCCTGTTTTCTGTTACATATCACGTAAAAACTTTCTCAACAGTTTTACTTAAATAGCACTTTTCAGACAAGTGTAACTCAAAGTGCTAATAAAGTCAAAGGCAGGATAACAAAACAACTAAAATTAAAATGAATTTTAAAAAAGGCAAAACCAATAAGCCAGTTTGCAAATGACTAAAATATATAAATTGGAATGAAAGCAAGCAATGAAAATGCATGAACAAAGAGGTTATAAAAAAGATTTTAAACAGCATGTAAAACAAATGGGAGAGATGCTGAGCAGCATTAAGAACAGATCAGTTTCTGTCACTGAGGTAAGTTGTCTCCAGAAGTGTCTCAATAAACTGTCCATGACTTCCAGAAGCTGGGTGTGTCCCTGCTCACAGCAGCTCAACATTTTCTAAATGATGCTTGTGTTTTCTTTACATGTCACTGAAACACAGCAAAAAACTGAAGAGGCTCTTCTTTGAGTAACTCGTTGCTTGTTGTGATCTGAAAAGCAGCTGTTGTTCGGTTCAAAAAGCCTCAGAGTCAGAACAAAAGGCAAATGAATCGCCTGCATTTTCCCTAATGCATCTTTAAATATTGGAACACAAAAAGCTTTCGAAGGGAGATAATGCAACAGAGCTCCCAGAGCAAATGAGATTTTCTCTGTAAAAACAAATTCTTTTAAGGCCCGGGTGCGAGTGGGAGTGTGTTTGTGTAACAAGTGCAACACCTGCTGGGACAGGTTTCCTGCAAAGCAGCACCAGTGTCAGTGTGATCTGATGAGCAACCTGAAAGAGTCCGGAGGTCTAATCAAGTTTTTTTTATCCAGACATGCTATTTGGCAAATCCAGCCGTTGACACTTTAAGCAGTTTCTGTGCATCTATTCTACATTTAAATCAATGGTTATGAAAAAACATAAAGGCCAAATTATTATTATTTTTTTTTCATTTTTACCTAAAGTGAAGTAAATGTATGTAAAACATTGAATATCCACAATTTCAGTTTCTAAAAATTAGGTCAGCATCTTTTTTAAAAAGTGTCTGAAAAGAAGAAAAAGCTTGAAGCATTCTTTCTGGTGACTTGGAGCAGAAATCCAGATCTAGTTCTGAATCGTTGTCACAGCCCTTCAGCATTTCCACTTCATAACAATCCGTCTGCACTTCCCTGATAATAATAGCAACTCTGTCCTTAAAAGACATCTCCATTACTTTGTTTGGAAATGTTTTTCTTGTATCTCAAACTGTGTCACTCTTATCTAGCAGAGAATGCTTCTGAGTGACTCTTTAGTTGGATGATTGACAGTCAAAAGCAAAATTAGAGCACATAGGCTCAAAAATACATCCTGTACCCTGCTGTGACTTTTAGGTTTTATGTATTTTTTTACAGTTCAGTTAAGAATTTAAAATTATTTCATTCTTTCACCCTCAATCTGAATCTTGTCATCTGACACATCTGCCTGTCTGCTTGTCAGTCAACACTCTACTGACAGCTCAACTGGTGAGCTCTCACAGATACCAGTCTTCATTTGATGGACAGCAGGGTGCTGGAACTGTCAAAGTTTCATATTAAAGCAGACAAGCACCAATTTTCTGCTTGACAGGTAAATTAAAACAATGATATTTTAGCCATGGATGATGCAGGTAGCAGAGTGAGAACAATATGATGCATTATTCAACCCTGCTTCAACTAAAAAGCTAATTATTTTCTAACTGTGCTCAATGTATGTTTAAAGTACAATTCTTTAAGATATTTTTGATATTCGATTTCAATTCATAGGGCTGTCATGTGATTTTAATTATTACACTTTTGAAGAAAATCTTGACATAGAATTTCTCAGAATAACATATTTTGCTCTACACTGCAGTATGAAACAGTTTTTATTTAAACAAGATTTTGGGAACTAACTGAAAAAGTCCAAATGCTGAGTACAGTGACACAAGATTCAGTGGAAACGGATGTCTATGCATGACATGTTACAGCTATCTGACCTGCTTTCTTCAGTGTTTCCACCATTTTTATTTTGGTTCCATTGTAGAAAGCAGGAATGGCTGTCAGGATATCTTTGTCATATGATGATCATGCTCTGTTGTGGCTCCAAATTGTGCAACATAAGGTAGTATCTCATTGGGTTGCAGCTTATGGAGACTAGTTATTGACTCAAAATTGCAGGGAAACTGCAAGAAATTAGTAGATTTTTCAGTTGGAGTCTCACTGAATTTTGAGTGTTTGTAACCAAGTGACCAGCAGGCCTGGAGCAGTGTTGCACCAGCTTTTGAAGATTCTGGCCTGTGTTTGTGTTTATGGCTTAGAAAACTGAATTCTAGGTCATGCACATTGCCTGTTGCCCATCTCCGCTCACATCATACTGGCAATGAGGGCTTTGTAATGGAGCAGACAAGTGCAGTACTTATAGGAAATGTCTTCCATAGAGCTGAGTTGTGATTATTTTGAATAGGATTAAACCAAAAAAAAATCCTAATAAACTTGAACTGGTTAAAGAAAATAAATAGTTTTGTCAAAACAACTTACAAACAACAAGAGCTGACTGCTTACCTTTTCAAAGGATGAGTTGGGCACATTTAATTGCACTTTACACTAAATAAAGAACAGACAAACATTCAAGAGAGCAGAAATGTTTTGTGTCACACAGGCTTTAAAATATTAACTTTCAGCAGTCAGGTGATTTTATTTACTTTTTAAAACATTTTAGACAATTTATAACGTTATAGGATCATGAGCCTGCAGGCATAATTCCATGCAGATTGACCAGTTTGATTCATCTATGTTTCATAATAAAATCGCAAGCATATAGTGATGAAAACTTTAAAACAAGGTTTTAGATTTTTAAACATTAATGAGAATAACCTTCAGAGAAATCAGCTTCTCATAGAGATATTTTTATGGAAAATCTAAAAAAACACATCGATTCTGAGAGTGATATAAGAACATTGAACTTGCACCAATTTTTTTTCTTGCTGCAGACATTTGTTGGCTGTTAGGAGGTGATTTTAGATGTTGGAGCACTTATTGTGAAATCTAACCTGTTTAGGTTTCCAGTACATGTTGTCATGGTGATACATATTGGTAAGAAATGAACCAACTTCTTAATTTGGAAACTCCAGACTTGAACCTAAACTTCCCTCATCTATCCTGCATAGAGAACTAAGTCCTGGTTTTAGTCTGGACTGAATATGATCTGACTGCAGTGGTTTTGACTGCAGCTCTGTCACAACTTGTGAGGGGGGTTAAAAGCTGCTCCACAGCATGCAGCATCCAGCCTGCTGAGCCAACGGCCTTTCAGTTCTGCATAAAGTTACTTGAGGACAAGATAAAACTCTGTCGCAGCGGCCCATTTTGTATTTGTTAGGCTGTGGGGAGTCTGAGCCTGATGCCCTCAGATCTACAGGGGGGATTTATGAGGGTGTGTGTGTGTGTGTTTGTGGATAGGGAGCATTCCTAGTGTCTGAGCCAATAAAAGAGGGTGTCTCTGCAAACTGATGTGACAGAGCTCAGAGTCACCTAGTTTACAGATGCCTGGGGATGAATACCTTCTGTCACAACCCCTTTATTCTCTTGTTCTCCTCATCACTCGGTCTGCCGCCTTTCCTCTTCATCACTCTCTCAACCTCACTCAGCAGCCTGTCTGCAGTTTTATTTTGTTGCTGTCCTTGGTCCTCTGGCTTTGCCTATTCATCAGATGTTTTGGAGTTTTCACCCTTTTTTTCTGCATTTTATTTTATGTGCGCATTGTTTTGTGCTATTATGCTTTTATAGCATCTTTCCATGTAGTAAACATAGATTTAGTTGTTTTTGTGAGAATTTGTTTATTTTTTTTAAGTTTGCTACCTCACCCTGTCTTTGCAAAACATTCTTCTCTGTATTTGTGTGTTGTCTGTGTGTGTATGCTAAGTGTAAATACTGCTGAGTAGAATTTGATGTGGAGCCAACTTTCTATCCAACAGGAGCAACCCAGGGCAAAGATCCACCATTTCCTGCCACAATGCAGTCCAGGCTGCTGGTGGAATGGACAATGAGTGCTGACCTGCCTCACATGAGGTCATTTGTGTGCGTTTATTATACCAGCTCCTCTGTCAGGTTAGAGGAAAAACATGGAATTAAGTATTGGTGGACAGACACTGAGCTGCTTAGTTTTCTCTATTTTTAGAAAGTAAAAAAAAAAGGTAAATGGCTTGCACTTGTATAGCGCTTTATCTAGTCCAAGTACCCCAAAGCGCTTCACACTACAATCAGTCATTCACACGTTCACACACTGATGATGGAGCTACATTGTAGCCCCAGCTGCCCTGGGGCAGGCTGACAGAAGTGAGGCGGCCATCACACCGGCGCCACCGAGCCCTCTGACCACCACCAGTAGGCAAGGCAGGTGAAGTGTCTTGCCCAAGGACACAACGGCTCGAACCGGCAAAAAAGTAGATCTAGGGACTTGTTTATACAGCAATGCAATAAAAATTTCATTACAACTGCATGTGCTCACAAAATCCAAACCTAGCGTGCACCCAATAAATAATCTGAACTACACCACTGATAATACACACGTTCAAAAACAATGTTTCTTTTGTAACAAGAAGGAGGGTTGGAATTGTGACAATAAAAAACAAGAATCAACAACAAAAAAAAAAAAATCATTCGTAGTTCTAAACATATTTAGGGTTTTTCTATTCACCTTTTTGTCTTTCCCACAATTTTGTACAGCATCCCTTACAATTACAGACACATGACCAATTGTGTATTATAGACAATGATGATTTAGCAACTTCTAGTGACTTTTAGGACAGCCGATAGCTACTTTCCTTACTGAGGAGTTGGCAACACTGGTCAAACGGGAAGGAAATTATTTATGATCAAACAGTCCAGCTATGCAGTTGCAACTTATCAGAATACAGTACAATTCTACGACTGGAGAAACCAAAAAAGGTCAACCTGTGTTGATGAACATGAATCAGTTTGCCCTTTTGAAGTTAAAAACAAATTATGGGATAGCAAACTATGCTGTGAAGGGATCTTTCAATGAATGCAAAATGCATAATACTGATTGTTAGCAGTGTAATTAGTGATGATTTATGGTTGTCTTTTTACTCTTTGCATTTTTTATATGAATTTACATCCCACAGTGAGGTAACACCCCCCACACCCCCACCTGACAGAGGCTGGTCCACCCTAAGGACAAAACACCCAAACACAAACTGAGTGGTGTGGTGTCTGCAGTTCAGTGCAGTGAAGAATG
>JAOXNZ010000012.1:24268522-24281291 GCA_028566095.1 Kryptolebias brasiliensis | reverse complement strand
AAAAATTGCAGGAGAAATGCCCCATTAAAAGAACAAACCTCTGTGATTTTTTTGGTAAATTTTGTGACATTTTGCATTAGTTTCTTCAGCAGACACTTGTCACAACTGTGCAAAACAACAAACAAAATCAAGATTTTCTGAACATACTTCACCTTTTCAGAGTGTGAAAAGAGCCCTGTCAACTAAAAGGAGCATACAAGAATTGCAAATGTTTCAGCACTTCGAAAGTAACAACAAAGAAGGTTTGGTTTGAATGAATAAAAAAGGGTTCTCTGTAAGCCTGCCCAGTATAAATAAAGGTTAAAAATGCGGCCCAGCCTTGAGTTCTGTAATGTATGGGGCACGTCCTTTTTCATTCTGCCCAGCGTCTTATAGCCTCAGCCTTTGCAATCCAGCCATCTGTCAACTGTGACCTACCAGTGGCACCAATAAGGCAACACGCCAAAGACTGCGAATGGAAGAAGGAGAGAGGGAAAGAAAGAAAAGAGATGAGGGGAGGTGAAAGAAAGAATAACAATAAGAAAAGCAGGGATGAATGGAGACTAAAAGAATAAAGGAAGGAGGATAAAGTAGACAAAAAGGAGTAAACAAAGTATAGATGTAATCCTCCCAGTTCATTAAGCCTCTCCTTCTCACATCTTGTGACAGAATTTCTTCAAATTTGCATAACTTTCACGTGGTAAAGGTCAAGGGTTTTTCCCTCTCTCCCTCGTTACCAGAAAAGAATAAAGAAAAATCCATTAACAACTGGAGCTAAAATGGCTGTCAACATATGATTCAATTTTAGAGTCAATCACATTTTCAATGGCCCCCACAGCTAAGAAACCTTAGTAAACAAAAATGTCTATAAACCAGAATATTTTACAGATACTGAGCTAAAATTTGGTGTGGTACTAGCTGAGAGTCACCCCCAACAGATACATCGAGCGCTAACTGATTCCACAAGATCTGTTTTTAAACACTTAAAATGACAATTAACTATTGAAGTTAACAGTATCTGTCTGTTAGCAAAATATCTTATGACTCACTGAAGGGATTTTAATGAAACTTTCAGAAGTTAACCATTGGATATACATCTACAACTGAATAACTTTTGGAATCATGATGGCCCCCACAACTAATCAACCCTAGCCAATGCAAAAATGGCTTTAATGTAGTCAATTTTACATACACTGAGCTAAATTTGTGTAGTAGTAGCTGAGAGTCATTCACAATACATTCTCTTTACATCACATGAGGTCGCACATAACATCATTTACAGGGTTTGACCAAAATGGCCATAACTTTGTCCCTTTTCAGCATAAGACAATTTTCGTTTAAATCTGGGCATGAAAGGGTGATATACATTTCTTAAAGTAATGCCAGGCCTTTAATTTCCTACGGTTTTTCCTTTTTATTTTAAGGGCATCTTCAGACCATCTTTCTTCTCTGTGCCCTTTAAATTAAATGTAAACTCAAGCGGTGTGATTGGAGCTCAAAGAAAGAGAAGAGACTAAAACTTAAAAGAAACCTTATTGGACCTAAGGCTGTTCCCTCTGTTGCAAATGTTGGACTGCAGTCCATTTATGAGGAATGAAGGGGTCAGTGAGACATCAGAGATGACTCAGCTATTTTTTTTTCCAGAGATCTGGCTCCTATACAGAATCCAGGATCAAGGTTTTAGGCTTAAGTGGTGAACTGTGATGAGACAAAAGGCTCAGATAACATGTGGGGAGGAGGACTGATAGTTAAGAATATGAATTCTTGGGCTCACTCAAAGTACACTGACAATGCTGGGTTTTTAATGAGTGCTTTCAAACCACAGCAACCTTTATGTAGTTATTTTAACTAACAAGGCCTCTTCTTTTTAGCAGCAGCAACAGGAGCTATAGCTAGTTGGACCTCATAGAATTATTCTTCCTGAATGTACAAAGATCTTGTGGCTTTAAAGCAAAAGAAAAACTTCAGGCTCAAGTGACTGAAGAACACAAGAGAGTAGTGCCAGTTAAAATAAAACCTGCGAAAGCGGCCGTATTATACAGGGCAGATCCATGGGTTTAGTTTTCAGGCAACATGGATGAGGTGTTTCTACACCTACATCTGGACGCTGGCCTTACCAGCTTTAAAAGACTCAGCATGGTCTGTGAAACTGGAGTGTTTGTGCCAAACGTCTTTCTACTAAACCAAAGAACTGTTCAGTGAAGATAACAACATGCTCCAGTGGTGCTGTTGTTAACCTGCTGGGACCACCGCTTTCTCAGAGAAGAAATATAGCAGTAAAAGCACTTGTTTTCAAAGAAGTTTATCTCATTTCTCCATAATGTCCTTTTGTACAACACTGGCTTCAGGATGTCATGTGATCTAAAAGCTCCACTTTGGAGCAGACATCTACCTCCTGCTGCTGCTCAGTAGTCACTTATAGACCACTTGTTTTTTTACATTTTCATGACATCGTTTTTATTAGGGTTAGGGAATGATTTTTGAATATTCAAATACTACTTAAGATGGGTGACTTCAATAAATTGATGGGACTATCAGGACTGATGTAATACATTTAGGGCTGACACCAAGTAAGTTTTTCCTGGTCAACCAAACATTTGCCAATGTGTTGCACTTTGAATGAATCCCATTGATTAAGATATACTAGATTTTAGCCCCTAGTTCAAAGTCATAATAGGTAAAGTTGAAAATTGCATGATGAAAAGGAACACCCCTTCAAAAAGCCCAAACCTCATAGTTGTGGAGGTTCCTTTTATGTAAACATGCTTTTGTGTAATTTAAGTTTCAATATGCCCAATTTACAAAAGTTTTGTCATTTAACACACTTTTCATTCATTTTATCAGGCTGTAAAAATGAACAGGGTAACACAGAATATATTTGCACAATGGTCATGGGACATATGAGTGACAGGCCATTTATACCAGAAACTGTCTTTCAGATGCACCACAGTACTGCAGTTTTAAACAGTAGTTGTTGCTACTGAGAAAATGTATTACAGCTACACAACAGGAAAGGCACAAGACAGTCCCTCTCTTTGTATTGACACATTAACAATCATGTTATGAGTGTGGCTCCAAAATCAAGAACAAATCATTTAACCAAATAGATTTTGTGGCTGGCTACTCAGTTTGTTTAGCAAAAGGAAAAATGAAAAAACAGCTATATGGCAGATGACAAGGGCATGAATGTGAGAAAGAGAAATGAAAATTGTGGCATTCTGTTGCTCATAATACTGGGTTTATGCAAAAAGTGGGTTTGAATGGCAAAATACAATCTTGCTATGATATTCTGTAACTCCACTGAAGGAAAGGACTTTTTTAATCTATTTTTTTTTTCTGGTGCTTCTTTTTAACCTGCTGTTCAAAGGTTGTGGCATGAGAACTAGATATTGAAGGCAACATAGGAAGCTATTTAAACACTGTGTTGTCTACCATTTACAACAGCAATTCATTTAGTCGTGACAAAAATAATATGAAAGATGAATTTAAGACCAATAAGTTGGTTTCTTTCCACCACTTGAGACTTGCAACTAAAGGGTGATGACAGCAGGGAGCTCCAGCTTTCAGATATTCGTTTAGAGGCAAGAACAGGAGCACAATGGAACCTGAAATCCTGCTGGAATTGACTGTCCCCTGGAGAAAGAGAGCTGTCTTTGCAGAACTAATAGTGGTGTGACCGAGCGTAGAAAGGCATGCAAAGTGAGGGCCTATTGGGGATGGCTGCAGACAATCCAGCTGCCAATCCATCTGTAAAGCCTTCAAGCTCTTTGGCTTCACAGGACAAACAGGAACAGAGCCACCAGGAACATCAGATGCCTGAAAAAATACCAACAAACAAGCTTTTGCTTGAGCAAACAGAACTGAATCAACTGCACAAACATTGTATTTTGTACAACACCTAAAATCTCAGAGAAGACATTCATAGTAGATCAAAAGCCAAAAGAGTTATGGCACTTGAATAAAAATCATTCACTAGACACTGAAGTGAACAATAAAATGCTGTTGGTGGTCTTACTATTACTATATCTAGCTCACGTCTGCAACCTTTACAATCAAAAGAGCATTCCCTTGCCTTCGTAGGCTTGGACTCCTTAATATTATTCATCTCCTTGTTAGTATTGGTCAAGGTTCCAGGAAGCCGCAGCAGAGGAACTAAAAAGCCACAGGTAGCAAACCCCTGATATCACACATCAAATGTGACTCTCTCTCAGCAACCTCAACCCTTATTACCTTCTAGATTCCTCAACAAACAGAGTCAAAACTATGTGTAAGGAAGCACACAGTGCACAAACACAGATGCACTTGTAGATTTTCATACAATAAAAAAGATAAGAACACAAACATGTTCTGTAGCTCTCTGCACACCCTCCCCCTCCTTCAGTGACATGACACCCTGCCTTGGATTGCCAGACAAGCTCTCATTCTGTCAATCAGCTGTAATGCCTTCAAGACAACCACTGTCTGCTCCATGTCTCATTGGCGTCAGTCTCTTCTCAATTCGCTTCTTTCAACTCTGATTTTTTTCCTCCCACTGCCAACTAGGTGTCAACATAAAGATTCTCTTCCTCCCTCCTCTCTTTGTTCTGCATCTGTCCATCTTCATTTTCTCACTCTGTGTCCTTTTTCTTCTGTCATCGGAAGTTAAATTATTTTATTGATAAAAGATCTTTTGTTGGCATGTGCTACAGTTTCCTCGGTCTTTTTACTAGATAAATTATCTCAGAGTGTTGAAAATGTTTGTATAAAAAAAGGTTCTCTCCTTGTATTCATGTGCATATTTAATCAAGGCTGTAGAAATCTCAAACTTGTCAACTTTTCACTTGTTTAACTTGCAAACAAAAATAGTCTGCATATTTAAAATTGAATTCATACAATGTGTCAGCTCACACAACATATCTGAACCAGACTCTCCAATAAAGTGTGCCTGGAAGTTCAACTCATCTGTCCTGGAAGTAGCTATTATGGCTCATTAACCTCTTCTGCCAGCATTGCAGAGAGGAGAGGCCCTGGAGGTAAAGGAGCAGGCCCTGCAGAGAGCAACCACGCCTGGGCAGATGGCAACCCTCAACCCTCTGAGGTACGGAAGAGTTAGGAGAGGTGACAAAAAAAACATAATAAGGGTAATGTATGAAGGGATGAGCACTAATTAAAGGTGAGTTATACATTTTATTAAGATTTTAGTATTTTGACAAATCAGAAAACTGCTTACTTGCAAAAAGGAGGGTTGATGCAAAGTAAACTTAACTGTACTGAAGGTGAAAGTTTCTTGGGTCAGGACCAACCTTTGCTGCAGGCTGGATCTAGTACAAGTTTTAGGCCACACCCCCCTCCACCTAAACAAGCAACATTGCTCTTGGTAAAATAAAATATCCATCCATCCATTTTCTTTACCCGCTTTTTCCATTCTGGGTCACGGGGAGCCGGTGCCTATCTCCAGCAGTCACTGTGCGAAAGGCGGGAGACACCCTGGACAGGTCGCAAGTCCATTGCAGGGCTAAAATAAAATATACTACTACTAATATTTTTCAGGTGTTGACTCTTGTTGATTTAAGTATTTCTTCTCTTGCTGCGGTATGTTCAAATAATCGTTTTTCTAAAATGTTTAGCTGTAAATTCTTTCATGGACAAAAGAAAGGTCACCCAACTCTTATGGGTGGGGGAGAGCTGATGTGATTCAAAGCCTCATATACCTGTAATGCAGACTTTGGTTCCAAAAATACAACATGGCAGCTCCCATGTCCAGCTCAACCAGTTAATTCTGAAACTTGTATAAGATGTGCAGACTTGCTGGAATAGCACATTCTTCATGCTACAGTCTCTCATTGAGCAGAAGACGATCCTGGGAATAAACAAATCTGAGCACAAGCTTCCCAACAATCTCATCGCTCACCAATGGGCACTTTTGGAAAAGACTATTGATGTCTTGGCTCTGTTTGAGGAGTTAATGTAAAAAGATTTTCAAACACATTTTTATAGTAGTTGTAAGTGTAATGGCATTTATTAGTACTCATATTGGTCCTTGATATCAGCAAATACTCAAATTTAAGTATTTTTACTTGTGCTGAGTTTAAAAAAAATGTGGTATTAGTGCATCCCTATTTGCAAGATAAGTTAAGACAGTAAGGAATGTAAAAACATTTGTTCATTGTATGGAAATTTAAATGAAATGTTATATGTTTAGAAAGTCTGCAGCCCAAACACAACACAGTAGAAACAGACAGTCATCTCATCACTTTATTATATTGTGATCAATGAAAAGAAACCAAAATAATGTGTGGAAGCAGGAACACATCCTCTTCTTTGTGTGCACATTTGTGTGTGTTGAGACGATTCACTTATTATCACAAACCATATTAGGTTTGTCCACAATCACTTCCACCAAACCTGTGATGTATTTGCAGTTAGATTAGTGAAGACAGGCGCTTTATGGATGATGGTCTTTTATTCGGACTACATGTGTTTGAGATCCAGCAAGTAATTGCAGAGTGTGTGTGTGTGTGTGTTTATGAGTGTGTGTGTTTAAGGCTGTTTTTATTTTTCTTCTGGGAGGTCTTTGTGTGACTCTTTGGGTTATATTTACACAGGTCTAAATCCATATAAGCTTTAACAAAGGTGCAGAAAAATAAATCACTTTTAGACTGTTTTTGCTTTTGGACTATATTTATATAAAAAAAAAACAGCTTGAGAGAATCATTCTCATTTTCTGTGAATGATAATTGACATTTTCTACCTCTGAATCAACCTCAGGCTTTGCCTTAGATGCTAAGAGGTTTCTCAGCATTTGCTTTGCTATGCTTGACACGGTCTTCTTCCAAATTTGTGTCTCAGCTGCTTCTAAAAGCCTGGAAAAGGGGAAGGAAATTCACCTATAAAGCAACATCGGCGCTAGTCAAGCAGAAACGACCTTGGGAGTCTAATGTGTGTGCAGAGGGATTGTGTGCATGAAAAACATTGCATTTGCAAACTCTCACATCTCAGGAGCCTCAAGACAGAAAGGCAGGAAAGATGAGTCAACTGCATGCTGCGTTTGTAAAGCATCAGGTGGAAAATGATTTGTCAGAAATTCTATGTTGTTGTTAAGTTTGGTACAAAATGTGCAAAAGAAGCTACACAAAAAACGTGACGATGAGACTGACCTCTCGTGTGCTATAAAAAGGTACATTTCTCATTAAAGCAGGTAATCTAGCTGCATTGTTTACTGCAAATTAGTTTTATATGGACCTCCTTTGATACTGACAGGAGTTTGTGATTGCCATAATACCTTTACTGCAGTGTGCAGCAATAACAGCAATGCGGTGACGAGAAGTAAAACGCAGATACTGGGTCAGTATTTGCCTGCCTGCAGAGGGATTAAGATTACAAAGAATAATCTGGACTGCACAGATGGGTTAATGGTCCAGCAGCCACACACAAACACACATTCATCAGCAAACATTTGTGACTTGTCAGCTCCCAACAAAGGACAAACACGCCACCATTCCTGTTAATTCATCCTAACAAAAGGTATCCAGCCCTGAGCAACATGCAATTTTAAATAAAAAACAAATTCAGTTCATTATTTATGTTAAAATGTTCTGATGCCTGTTGTGTATTATAACTTAATTTCTATTCATTCAGGCAGACTTTGTCTGTAGCATTTCTTTGATTATTACTTTCTAGCCAGGAAGGTCAGAAGACTGAATCTAATGCACTCCACAGTGTCTAAAAGTATTAAAAACAAAACAATTCCAAGTTAAAGATTGGATTGTGACCTTTTCTTTCAGATTCTCTCAGGCAATATACAAGCTCTCCTCACATCTAGTTGAAAGGAGTTTTATATATATAGTTTGTTTATTTGCAAAAAATCTCATGAACCACTCAAAAGATTTTAATAAAACTTTCAGAAAGTAGTCATTGGCTGTAATGTACATCTACAACTAATAATATTAATAATAATACATTTTATTTATAGGCACCTTTCAAAACTCTCAAGGCCACCTTACAGAAATCAAAATTAAAATCAACAATAAACACAATAAAAACAATAAAAATCAACTGATTAACTGTTGGAGTTAATTCATTTCAAGATGGCCATCATAGTGAATAAACATCAGTAAACATAAATAGCAATGAATCTCTCCGTTTTACAGATATTAAGATCAAATTTGATGTGGTAGTAGCTGAGAGTCATTCACAGAACATACTCTGAGCTTGACATCTCACAATATTGCATGTTACTTATAAGATTGGTCCAAACCAATTCTGGTACAATTCTGTCATTTCTCAGTATAAGATGTATTTAGTATAAATCTCGAGTGTGAAAGGCAGCGGGGGATATGCATTCATTTAAGGAATGCTAGACCTTTAAATGTTCATTTAATTTTCTTTAAACTGTTATTTGACTAAAAAAAATACTTTCTTGGCTCATATTTTTTTACCTTTGTAGCAAAGTATTAAACAAGTGATCAAATCGCTTAAAAATCCTGGTATATTCGCTGCTTTCAGCTTGGTTGGATGGTTAAAATGTGCAGTTTGCCCAATACTGCCTAAAGCAAAAGTTCATATGTTTTGAAATGGAGTTCTAAATTTATGAACTCTTAATATCTTACCTGGTTGTAGACAGACTTTTGAATCACCTCATTTTGTAGAAATGGAGTTTAACTCTGATTGTATTGACAAGCTAAGAGCTCAACTCAAGAGCAGAGTCAATTGCTGCTGTTTTAAAACAAGTCTAATCTCAAACAATTTATAGTGGTTTACGAGAACACTACTTTATAAACCTTATCATTGGCATGAATTTCCCATTACATGGTATTTTTCATAACCTTTCGACAGAACACCACTTCAAAGATCTGAACAATCTTTTAAACAAATAAGGCCCACTGGAATTCACAGCATGAAGCATGTGAGAATCTTATGACTACAATTGTTTTCCTACTTACAGCATACCTCCCCCTCCAAGAAATCCTTTCAAAGCACCTAAAATATTTACATGAAAGAATGTCTGCAGCAGACTGAGAATATTTTCTTGACTCTGAAATCACTTGAATCTGGGACTTTCATCACTCAGCTGTCTGGTTTTCTAGTCAAATTTCACCTCTTGTCATTACATTTTAGAATATCTTTGGATTTCTTTCTTTTGTGGGGGCTTTCATGTTTCAATGCAGACATCTGTGTGAACAACAATCAACTGTCAGGAACAAATAAAGTATGGATTATTATTTCTCATCCTCCTGCTACAAAATGCAGGAAGAGAGAGACTAAATCATATCAAGGGGTGTCCTCAGGAAAGATGAAATGTAAAAGCACACAATACCACAAGTCCTTTTCAACAGACAATGCTGGAGAATATTTTTTTCACTGATTCTTTGTGTTTCTGTTGCTGCTGTGTTTGTCTGAAGTCCTTCATTTCTTGCCTTTGGTCTCTGAAATCCCATGACTAGTTCTATAAATAAACAATATTTACTCTTATATTATATAAATAAACTTTAAGTTAACATTAAGGTGAGTTCAGTGCTTGAAGTCTTCCACATTAAATCAATTTATGTTAAAAAAAAAGGAACAAATGGTTACAGTAACGACTCAGCCCATTTGAAAGTGATTAACATTTTAGAGAGGCACTGAATTTTTGTGTGACGTTCTGACCTGCCTATTCTAATTCCAAGAACTATAATTTACAGCATACAAGATATAGGCCAAAGAGGAGATATGTGGATGCATTTAGAGAGGATATGGAAGTAGTTGGAGTGAGGACAGAGGACAGAGTTAGATAGAAGATGATTTGCTGTGTCGACCCCTGAAGAGGGAACAGTCGAAAAAGAGGATATATTGTTTTCTAAATTCTGATTGAATTAAACATTTAACTGTGTTTAATGTTAGTGGGCAGCTGTGAAAATCTTAACCATGTCTTTTTTAATACATACGTGAGCAAGATAACAAGACAAACACTCAATTTAAAATAAATAGCAGCAATGTCCAATTTAATATCTCCCAGGTGGAGAGGGTCGTCTGAGTTTCCAACCCAGACCTGTTTCTTTCAGGACCCAAACACAGATAAGCATGAGAGAATGAATGAATGGATTAAATTTCTGTTAATAAATAAAAAAATGGACCAATTGTGTAGCACACCATTTCTAAAACAAATGAAATCAAAACATTTTCAGCACAAAACTGAATGTTTTTATTAATCACTGAAATAAGCTGAGGTTTGGGATGTAATTCAGCCCAAACATTGAACAGCATTCCAGCTAAGGCAGTACCACAGTGAAACCATGAAATTAAGATGGAAAAGAAGATAATGATTTATGAACAAAAGCACTCCATCCTGTCATACACAATAAATTTGACCAATTGCACATACTGAGGGGTGTCCATGAGAGTAGAGACTTCATTCAGGTCTGTGTGCTTTATATTAAACCACCGTCTTCTTCGATTTTCCCTCCCCAGTATTTCTGCTGTCAACTTTCACTACCTCGTCTTTCTTGTCAAATCATTATCTCAATGTCTTTAAAATCTTTCATCCCTATCTCAGCTCCTGTCCTCCGAGTCATCCCCCTTCCTCCGATGTTTAAGACAAAAAGATCTTCTAAGACCAATAAAACTTCACTGCCTCAGTTTCCTGTCAGAAACCATCACATCTTGTGCTACACGAAGGCTGAAAGACTGACAGATGATACGTTGGATGTGATCCGAGGGACCCTTGGCAAGCCCACTCATGCCTCTAAGCTTTTCAGCTTCACACAAAAAACACACTTGTCATCAGCAATGATCTTGTCCATAACATATACTCATCAGATCCAGCCAACAAGAACTAATACTGTGCATTAGAGATGCAGCTGGCAGATAAAACTGTCGCAGAGCGTTCTCATCATCTAAATGTAGAAACATTTAGATGATGATAATGATGAAATCAAAATGAGCCAAAATTAAAGTCACATTGGAATGGAAAAAGCTGGAAATGGAAATTCTGTTCATTTTGTATAGAATTATTGACTCAAAAATGAGTCCAAAATGACAAACTGTTGGGAACACCTGACAGAGATCGTTTTTTTGACTGATAACTGATCAGTCAAAAAACTTATTTGACTTTGACTTTTTTGACTGACCATTATTGTTTTTACAGCTCAACACATCTTCTGGATAAACTCATAAACAAGATAAAGGCCAGCATTTCACTGAAGGAATGCATATCACCCACTGCCTTTCATACAAGAGTTTTACACTAAAACCATCTTCAAAAAATAAAATCTTCAGAAAATAACATTACGCAATCTCATTCGATATTGCAAGTTGTCACACTCAGAATGTGTGTTGTGAATGACTCTCAGCTACTACCATATCAAACCTCAGCTCATATCTGTAAAATTAAATTGCAGAGAATATTTTTGTGTTGGCTAATGTTGATTAGGCTGTGTTTCCCCACTCATTGGTGCTGTAATTTGTGATAAGGTGTATTGCATCATTTCCTGTTTGCTCTGCTGGTAGCTGGATTGATTTCTTTGTTCACTGAATCGTTTGACTTATTGAAATTATCTGAACTTTGACACAGTTTTCACCTGTTAGTACACAGGGACGCTTTGTACTGTCGTTTCCTCCTTTGCACCGAGCTTCAGGCACTTTTGGTCTTTCAACACGTTTTGGTTTTGTCTGTGTTTTTTGGGGCCCGTTAGCTCCAACTAGATTTGCCTTAACTTAGAATGGCTTCTGGTTCTCTCCCAGCTTCTTCTGTCCTCACTTGCTCTGCATGTCAGATGTTTAGCTATTCCTCAGCCTTTTTTAGTGATAACGGTACGTCCGCCTCTGCCTTCCAGCAGCAGGGGAGAAATATATTTTTGGAAGCCTTTTATTCCCAAAGATAAGAAAGAGGTGTAACAATGACGTATAAAAAATATAAATCTTTTTGATTTACTTGCACGGGCAGAAATCAGACAGCAGGACTGCAGAGAGCAACAGAGTGAGAGGAGTTGCAGAGGAGTTGTTTGATAAACTGTGTGAATCACAGAAGTGATGGGTGGAAAATGTTCAGTTTCCCAGGAGGGATTAAACATTCTTCCCAGCACAGAGGGCAAAGTGATATGCAGCCAGTGATTTATAAAATGTCAAGCTCAGTTTTTTTATAGATAGCTTTCTGTATCACGGGTATAATCATGTACGTAAGGGACTTTTTAAAATGGCTGCAAAGTATCAACCACAGTTAGAAAATCAGCAAGGTTATCAAAAAAACGGTTTAAAGTGTCAGTCTGATAAGAATGAAAACTTTATTTGTTTTCTTTGCAGCTGAATCAAATATTTGCTTCCAGTTACTGTATGAATCTAGTCTACGGTGTGTCTCAACGTGACTCGTTTTCACCGGCCGGTTTTTCATAACTCAAGATCTGACAGAGGTAACTGACTGATGCTTCAAAATTATAAATAATACAAAAAATGTAATGATTTTTTTTTAGAGCACTACAAACCCAAACAGTTCTGAGATTCAGAAGTAAACAGAGTAAGCGCATCATGTTGCCTGCAGCATATTAAAGCCTGCCCTGAGAATTGTATTTATGCACAGAACGTATCCACAATTGAGCACACCCTGAAGAAATGTTCAGGGAAAAAAATATTTATGACCAAAGCTTGTGCATTTGAAGAAGTCTGAGCTTAAAATTCAGTCAGTGCCACAGAAAATAAATAGGAGATTGAAAGGGTTTGTTAATGAATAAATTAGGCAAAAATCAGCAGAAAAATACCAGAAAGTATCAAATCAAAATCTGCATAACCAGGATTGGATGTTATTTTCCATCCAGCTCATGAACAGTGATGGGAAGATGAA
>JAOXNZ010000012.1:24227355-24239270 GCA_028566095.1 Kryptolebias brasiliensis | reverse complement strand
TCTTGGAAATGTTTGTTCCTTCTTAAAATTTTACTAAACAGATTTTGAATCCAAAAAACTGGACTTCTATTCTGTAGCTGAAGTTGTTTCGCTCCCCATCCAGGGAGCTTTCTCAACTCAAAACTGGAGAGTTTGGTAATGAGCTTGGGTGAAAAAAAATGAAAGACTTTAATCATATTGTTAGCCTGTCTGACTCATTTTTTACTGTTTGACAGGTTTAACACCTTCATAATAAAATGAAATATTACTATCATATGGTTCAATATGATATAAGATACTCGAGTTTCTGTATGCCCCCAGTTTCTACTTCAAATAATTTACCAAGAATTCTAAGGGATTTTATTTCATCTAGAGGTGGAATTAAGATTTAGCGCTTCGTAAAGATGCAGCTCTTGGAACTATGTTGCCCAGATGGTGTCATCTAAGAGCCCATTGTGCATCATTAAGGAAGCAAACTGGTCAAATCTGCCACCTGAACAAACACAAACGACGCAACCGCTACAAGTTGAGTATGATTTACAGCTCTGAATAACTACGTCTCAGTAGTAATCAGTATTATGATGACAGACTACATTATCAGTACAAACAACTACAAACAAACACAAAGTTTGTCTTGGTTCAAGAAATCATGCAGGATTTGTGTTGCAAAACTGCTTTCTTGGACATGCAGCCTATTTTGTTCCCCACCTCGGTTCGTTTTGTACTCAACCCGTCAGCCACCTTTATGTTTATGATTTAATCTGCTAGAGTACACTATTTAAAAAAAGACAAGCAAATTTGGACAAGTTTTCAACAATATTTCTTCCATTATCAGCATGGTTTTTAGACCTGGACATTTGCGTTGGATGTTGTCAGTCAGAGCAGAACTCCAGAGCAGATGTCAAAATACAGCTCTAATGCTCTTTAGACAAGATGGAGATGCCTGCAGCAAAATTCAGATGAGTTTGAGATGGCTTAGAGATGCCAACAATGACTTTGTGACTGTTTCAAGAGAAAAGTTGTTGCACAAATGTTTTGAATATGCTCAAACCTTAGGTCACAAAACTTTCTGAAGACATTTGGGAGATGCTCTCATGAATGCTGTTCACCAACTACTCGCAGCCCAGTGAGATACCACCTTAACCTTTTCCTTCTGCCAGTTCCTGTGAGCTCCATTATAGCCTGAGTTAATCATCTGTAATTGCTGACTGTGTATCAGAGCAATCAAAGTTTACAGGGGACATGCAGCACAATCATTTTACTTTTTTCTGCAAGTGAACATAAAGGTGGATCATTATAGATTTATAACACCTTCACTGACACTCTTTGAATGAAAGTATAGGGAGGAGAGGTTTTAAACCTTCAGAACCAAGGTAACTCTTGATCCAATATCCAACCCAGAACAATCCAGCAGCTTTGGATTTCCGGGTGGATCATTGTTTCAACCTTTTCTTTGATCTAAACAGTATTACATCTTATCTTAAAGAACAATACAAATGGAAGAAAACTAAAATGAAAAAGAAGGATTAATCTTTTCTGTACCGTCCCAGTGCACCTGCGTGTCACATGCTTCTGACAGCCTAAATTGACTAATGTCAGAACATTAACAGGAACTGTATTCTTCACGCAACAATACACAGGCTCTACAGGGAGACAGTGACATCCTCAGCAGCTCTCATACCACTACTATAAATCTTTGATGACAAGGCAAACACACAACTTACACTGAAGCACACAGACACACACAGAGTGTCTGAAGTCCACTCCACACACTCCCCCTCTTCAGCAAACTGTCAACACAGATCAACATGCGTTGACTCATAAAGACACAACTAAAAATAAGAAGTGCACTTGGCAGAACAGAAACAAGCAACGCAGAACATGAACACATCAGATTCAAGGGAAAATAACAAGAACAAGAAATAAAAACAGTGATCAGAAATCTATTTTCTGTCTTAGAAGGAATTATTCTCACACTCTTGATCAAGCATGGAGGCAGCCATGTGATGCAGAAACAAAAAGGTGTAGAAAAATGTGCAAAAATATGCACTGTTGTGTGGCCCTAATCTCCTCCGAATCAGCGAGTCTGAGTCTTAGCAAAGCCAGCAGTGCAAGGAGGCGCCACCTGATACTGTCCAGCCGAGCCAGGATATCTGGTTTCTGATTAAAGTGATTCTTTCTGGAAAAGTGGGGAAAAGAAAGGGGAAAAAAAAGTTTTGTTCTGTAAGCTTCAGTGGTATATGAAGCCAAGTTTAAGGCTTGATGTTGATTTTTAAAGTGTCTATTTTCTTAGAAGATTTACAAATTAAAAGCCAAGTATTCGTTGAAGGAATGCATATCACCTGCCACCTGTCACATGTGTTTTAAACAAAACCATCTTATATTAGGTAATGACAGACTTGCAGGTTTTTTGGTCAAACTTTGAAATTAAAGTGCTCTCAGCGCATGTGTTGTGAATGACTGTCAGCTACTACCGCATCAAATTTTAAATCCATCCAGTGGTTCATAGAATATTTTGGTAACAGGCAGACACATTAACACACACACACTCACAAATACAGACAAAAATCTCATTGCTTGTCTTATGGGGGTGGTGATAAATATATATGCATATAAAAACAAATATCTGGATAGTTATTGTGTCATTTTACTACTACTACTACTACTACTACTACTACTACTACTACTACTACTACTTTATTTATAAAGCACTTTAAAACAACAGTAGCTACGACAGATAAAAATCAATAAACATTCAAAATATGGAAAGGATGGGTGGCACATAAGAGTAGCTGTCGCCTCCCAGCAAGAAGGTTGCAGGATCGCATCCCGGCCTGGGGCCTTTCTGGGTGGAGTTTGCATGTTCTGTACTCGTGGGTTTATTCCGGGTACTCCGGTTTCCTCCCACAGACCAAAAACATGCATGTTAGATTAACTGGTAACTCTAAAATTGTCCCTAGGTGTGAGTGAGAGTGTGAATGGTTGTTTGTCTCGTTTGTCTCTATGACTATTGACTTGACCACTGCTCCAACCTGTAGATCTAATTTAAGATCACTGTCTATTTTAAAACCCAAAAATCCTGTTTCAAATAAATTGCCAAGGGGCCCAAATCAACAGGGGATGTTTCACAGGAGCTGCTGGGACAAAACACCATCCCTTCTGTTTTCTTGTCGTTAAAATTTAGGAAATTTAAAGCCATCCAGGCTTTAATGTCTTCAAGACACAGTAGTAGGGGCTTGATCAAAAAGGCTCCTTTTTTTAGTGGCATGTATATCTGACTGTCATCAGCATAACAATGAAAGGAGATCCCATGTTTTCTGAGTATTGAACCCAAAGGAAGCAAATACAGAGGAAAAAGCAGGGGACAGAGGAAAAAGCAGGGGACAGAGGATTGGGCCCTGTGGAACCCCATAAAGTAAAGGAGCAGATGAAGATTCAAAATCAGCTAAGTTTACAGACATGGTTCTGTCTGATTTTAGGAAAAGAGCAAGACAGAATCCTAAAACTGTGGCAGAAACTAAACTATTTGCTGGAGAAAATCATTCTGACTTTTCCCAACAGAAAATTTAGTCACTAATAAGATTCCGAAATATGGGGAAAAAAAAAAACTTTAGGATGAAGAATCTCTGCCTACCAACTGGATTTGTCTAAAATTTCAGTTTTTCTTACCAAAGTAATCTTGTAACTCCTGCAGATTTACTGTATGTAATATAAAAATGTTAAAAAGACCCTCCCTTCTTTGTTTTTGTCCATGCAATAATTAACGTGTAATCAGCTTGATAATTAATTCAGGGAATCTGATCCCAAGATTCCTCTCAGGATGCTGTTCAGAGAACATCTGTTCTTGTAGAAACAATGAGATAAAGTATCATCTGAAAATTACTGATCTCAGAAAAAACTAAAAGCTAAGAGTCTATTGTCAGCAGAAAGACAAAGGAACAGTGATTTTCCACAGCTCTATTCATTATCACCCACTGTCAAAAGGGAAAGATGGACGATAATGTTTTTGCTCATGACTGTGTGTCCAAAAAACTCATCACACGATGTACTTCTACAACTGATTAAACTTTAGGAGTCAATTCAATTCAACGAGGCCACCACAGCTATCTGACCTTAAAAAACAAACAAAAATACTCTAAAATAGCTCCAACATTATGGTGGTAGCTGAGCCTAATCTTCAACACATATTCTGAGCTCTAGCAGATTGCACAAAATCTGTTTGGAGTAAACTCTGTCTGTTTGCTAGCAAAATATGTTATTAATCACTGAACCAATTTTAATGAAACTTACAGAAAGTAATCATTGGAAACACATCTACAACTAAATAACTTCTGGAGTCAATCCAATTCACCACAGCAAATCAACATTAACCAACACAGAAATGCCTATAACTCAGTCAGTTTTACAGATATTTAGCTGATGTTTCATGTGGTAGTAGATGAGAGTCATTCACTCTAAGTGTGACATCCTGTAATATTGCATGAAATCATGCATAACATTATTTTCAAGGTTTGACCAAAATGGTTATAACGCCATCATGTCTTAGCATAATGTAAGATGATCTTTGTCTAAAACTCTGCCGTGATATGAACTCCTTCGAGGAATGCTAAACTGCCAGTATCAAAGGAGAAATATCCTGGTCAAAGTTTTGGAAAAATATTTGTATTTGTAAATATCAGCCAAAAACGGATTCTTATTTTTTTTGATACGGAGCTACGTCGACCTCCTGTAAAAGTCTTTCTGAAAGCTTTTAGTTCAAGAAATCTTCAGTCACAATCAAAGTGGATGATTAGGAACAATCACATCACCACTGAGTTAACAGAAGTACAGGAACATTTACTTTTAAAAACGTTATTAATATAATCATTTAGGACTTATTCAAAACCTGTAATCCCCCTGGGTCTTTTACTTGTGTTAAACATTAGTGGAATAAATGCGTTCTTCTCTACACCTAACATTGCATCACTCTGCAGTCTGGTCTTTCTGTGTCGGTAACAAAGTATATACACACAAACACATCAGCCCCCCAGCTTTTCATGTAATTTGGCACCGGCTCCAAGGACCGAGCAGAGTGGAGGAGAGCAGTGTGCCGAGCACTCCTGAGGCTAAATTTACTCACCCGCTGGAACCCAAGAGTCTTAGCAGATTCTATTAGGCCTTCTGAACAGTTCAGTGCGCCATCAGCCTGCCATTTGCCATGCTAATGATGAGTGTGCTTTTATCATTCCCACATCTCTGCATAAAGTGGAGCTGCACTCAAGAGTGGTGCATTAGAAAAAAAAAAAAACTAATACTGCTGTAAATCTGAACATACAAGAGCTCTTACAAGTTTCCATTTCCTCAAATCTGCATATTATTCTTTACTGCAGTGAAGATTACATCTTTTCACACATCTTTTCCCACTTATGAAAGAATAGTGCTGAACTGATGCAATAACATCCTTTTAAAACCTGTTTCTGTCCACAGTGGAAGCAGAGTGGCCTCAGTTGTAGCCTGATGCCATCCAGATGGAGGAGATCACATTTATATTTATGCTCAATGTTGCATCAGTATCACAGCAACAAGTGGATACAAAAACACAAAGTAACAGCTCATTTTTTAAATTACTCCCTGACAAAATGCATTCGTTTGGTAAGCCAAATGCATTTTCAAATGAGTATCTTTGTAAAATCTTTTAAAACATAAATAACTCACTTAAAAGAGAAAAAGACAAGTAAATGAAAGGCCTGTCTGCTGAATAAATGTTTATTCATAAAACATGTTGAGAAAAAAAAATGCTCAGGCATAACCTGTTAAATTCTCCCCTGGATATTTTAAAGAATTTTTGTTTGATAAAATCAGATTTAAACATATTTAAAATGGGATTCACATTTACTATTTCCTAGGGGAGTCACGATACATGGATACATGGACCCTCATACTGAGGTACGTACCAAACCATAACTGTCATTCTGAGGTACATACCGAACCGTGACTTTTATATTGAGGTATGTACGGAACCTTGACTTAAGATGAGGACACACTACAATATTTTTGGCAGAAAATCTGTTCGTATGTGAGGGGTAAAACGCAAAATCTGCTAGTGTGCAAGGGGAACAGACCCAACCTCAGTCACAGTCAAACATGTCTGAATTTCGGGAGCTGAATCTGAACACAATCAAGTAGTGTGAACTGATTACCAACCCATTTGCAAACACATGTTTAGCCAATAGAAAAGTGAGGGTAAGACACAAAAATAGCATCAGAAGAGCAAATAGCTGCTCAGACAACAGCGAGCCAATTTCTATTTTTATTTAATGATTGTGGAGTTTAAGTGGTGTTTTTGTTTTGGAGCCATATTGAAGACAAATTTCTGGTTTATTATGGAACTGTCAATAAAGCTATCGATCGATCTATCTATCTATCTATCTATCTATCTATCTATCTATCTAATCGTCATACATGTTTACCATTTGAATTGTCGCCCTCATGAGATTTTGTGCAAGTTTACTGCATTCACTTGGCTTTAGCTGGTTTGACAAATCATGTAGCCTGTAGCCCCTCATCAGGCGCAATTGTTACAGTAAGCATGTGATCACCAGTCTCATCACTCAAAAATGTGCTGAAACCAGTCTGTTAGTGTATACTCCAAGTCTGTTCAAAATCTGTAAAGACTCTGAAAGTTGTGTAGTGTCCCCATCTTAAGGTGTACCGTTACATCCAACTGTTTACAACCTATGTTATGAGAGAATGACACTGAGCATTTAAAAAAAAAGCAACAAAAACATTTAGCTTTGTTCTGTTAGACGTTGATGCAAAGCTAATCTTTTTCACCTCAAGTGAACAAAATCACTCCACTGTAAATGTGCTTTTACATACTTGTAAGGATGAAAATGATGATTTCCTCTCAACAGCATTGATTCAGCCATAATTCTTAACTAAGTATTACTTCTGATTAGAGGCGTGTTCTCAGCAAGCTCATCTGAGACAGAAAATTAATCCTGGATCAACAGACTTTCTCAGAGATGTCTGATAAACACGGTTCTTATCTTTCCAAGGAAAGAGTTTCTGACTAGAGAAAAGTCCTTGCCGCAGAGCGCAAAAGCTTTTCATCAGCTCCCAGATTTCCCAATTGTTTTATGTTCAGTTACTAGATTGTGTTCCGTCCTATTTAGTGGACCATGCAGCAAGAGTTTGTCCCACTTCTTAAATTGTGTTGACTCAGTGATGTGCATCTAAGGGGCATAATTAAACATGTAAGAGCCAGGGGGAAGAGATACAACTCCTGTTTGTGTATCACTAAAACATTTTATCAATGAATAAAAACATCCTTCAAAAACAGTAGTTTAACCAGCTTAAATGCTTTGGTGTGCTAACGATGACATGTGCAGGAGCGAGTCCAGCTCCATCCTGAATGGTGTTTGATAGAAAACTGAACTGACCCAATCTGTGTTCTGGGTTTAAATTAGAAGTTGGCCAGAGAGAGCTGCAAATGGGGCGATAATGCAAACACAAATAGTACATTAAACTAGGACACGAAGTGTCAATGGATTTGATTCTCCACTCAGTTTAGACACTCAAAATTACAATCTGGCAAAAGGAATAAATTAATGATTATCACAGAAAATATGAGCTCAAACAGGGGCAACATCAGGAGGGACCAAAGGAGGCCAATTGTCCCCTGTGTACTTTGTTATTTTTTGAAAACTTTGGCATGCAAAGCAGGAGGCAATATTTTAAATTCAAATTTGTTTAAAGAAATTTCTTAAAAGATTCTGCAATGGCTTTTAGTTTTTGGTGTACCACCCTAAGACTAACAGTGCCCCCCTTCCAGTCAGCCCTTTAAAAACCTTTTGGAGGTACCCCTAATCTCAACCAGCAGAACATGTCAAGTTCTCAACTCCAACTCAAGTTCTCAACACATTTACAAGTTACTGAAGAATTGTGACTTAATCACTGGACTTCTAACACTGCCAGCCTCTCACGTCAGTCACAGGTTGCACTTTTCAGGATGTCTTAATCAGACAGGAAGCAGAGCATCAAGGTCTGAGCAGTTCACTCCATTCAAACATGTTCTTGTATCTCAAACCATCAACAATTCAATAAAGTTTGATCATATTGTGCACAGCTCCCATCTGCTGCCACAAAAGCCTCCAAGTTTTCAGATGCACTAGCTGTAAACAAACCCCCAGATGGGAAATAGATGGCGTATTGTTTTAAGGGAAATGCTACAGATTTTCTAGCTCCTGAGTGAATGTTTGCTGCTTTTCTAAGTCTTCTGTCAATAAAAAGAAGGACTATGATCAGAAAGTTTTAAGATTTAGATTCATTTCAGATACCAAAAGGCTGCAATTTAATCTGATGAAGGATAAACTTTCTAGTGCAGGTAACTTTAAAGCTTCCTTTGCAAAAATTGGATTTCTCAAAGAAGCAGGGTCAATTTTTTATTAATACTTCTTTGCATATTCATAGACAGGATGTGTTTCAGTGAGGGGGAAAGGGTAATTGGTTGTATTTCTACATCTCTCTTAACATGTCTGGAGGCGATCATTACCTCATATTACTATGATACACTTCACGATTTACAGTATCTGAGCTCTGCTGGGATGCTCCTCCAGTCTCTTTAAAAATCCCACTTCACTCAGTCTTCAAAGTGAAAGATACTCAATGCAAACTACAAAATAAAAACTTAAAAAAGGTTATCCTGAACTAATTTCAAATGGTGAAGTTTGAAAGCGGTTACCCCAGTAGTTTCCCAGATATATTGATATGCGATTCTGAAATGGAGGTATGGACTCAATGTAAACAAAACACTCGACTAAGTCCGCCAAGAAGAAATATTGGGGATCAAGCAAGGTGGTGGAGCGCCACAAAGACAGCTCGGGATTCAAACACACGCAGCTTTGCAAAACAACAATGAATAAAAATAGGTCAAATATGTCTGACCTTTCACTTCAGCTGTTTCTGCAGATTAGAAGTAAGGAACAGATTTTAAAGACATTTTCAGGAAATGTTGAGGTTGTCACGAAGAACAAATTATTAAATTTTGGTGGTGATCGGGATCACAATCCGGCTCTTAACATTTTTTAATGACTTTATGGCCTAGGTGGAGGTTTGCACTGATGAGTTCCTCAACATACAGATGACATCAATGATGACATCACTTGATGACGATAATGGGTCTTGGCAGAGGTTTGAACTCTCCGAGTGCTTGTAGTTACTTTATGAACTCCTTTTATCTGGTCTTCAAACTTTGCAATGACTAGCTTTAAGTGTACTGAAGCAGATCTGCAACAGATGTCAGCTTGTTTGGCAGCTTAACTACAGCTCTGAAATAAACTATCAGTTTATCTGATTTTCTCTGATTTTACCATTTATGTGTTTGAGGAAAATTAACATTTTTGTTTTATTCTATAATCTACTGGCAACATTTCTTCCAAATTCTAAATAACAGTATTGTTAATTAGAAATAATACAAGAAAACAAGATTTTAAAACATTGCAATATATATAATTGTTTTTAAACAATACAGTACTAATGTTTGAACTTAAGAAGAAATCAGAAATAAATATTTGATACAATTTTAATCCCAGCTTTCATGCATCTTGCCATGCTCTCCACCAGACTTTCACATTGCTGTTGGGGGACTTCTTGCCCTCCTGGTGCAAAAATTCAATCAGCTCAGTTATGTTTGATGGCTTATGACCATCCATCTTCTGCTTGATCATATTCCAGAGGTTTTCAGTGGTGTTCCGATCTGAAGAATCAACTGGCCTGATGGTTGTTCATCCACACCTGAACCTCACTGAAAACCTCCCTGTATCCCTCTGCCAGTAAAGTCAAAACTGAACATTTTTTTCCTTCACTCAAAACTTGTCTTTTCAACTCTTTATGGTCAAGTTATTTTTTTTTTATTCCAATTACTTTTGAGTTACTACTAGCACTCTTTTTAATGGCATCCAGCTGGTTCTATTCCAATCATCCATTTTATTTTCCCAGCTTTGGCCTTTTTAATAACTGGCGCCTATCTGCTGGTTCTGTTGGAGGTTAATAATGATCACAGAATTATTTTCAATACTTCCTCAGTAAGTAGAATGAGGTGTGTTTGTGTTGGAATTCAACAGACACTGGACTGGAATGACTGTCATACATGTAGAGATGCTTATTTTAGATTAAAAAAAAATAGCAGTCGTCTCTTAATTTGTTCCACAGCTGTATTTCATCTTTCATTGTGCAAAAGTAAAAGAAAAATAGAAAGATGTTCATTCTTAGGGGACTTCCAAAATAAAGGTCTTTAGAAAAACAGCAAACATCCATTTTTAAGAAGGTGAAACAGATGGAAGGTTTATGTTGGTTTGGATTTTATAAACACTAATGAATAATAAATGTAACAAAAATCATTTTAGACTTCTGCATCACTCAGAATCCAAGACTTCAGACTTTCAGAAGAACAGGAGCAGGCAGTGCTGACCTTTGATGTGCTCGTTCACGACGCTCTCCAGCCGGTCCAGCCTCTCAATAATCTTCAGGGTTTCTCCTTTACTGTCCTCCTCCAACTTTCTGTCCGCCTCGCCGCCGCTCTCCGCAACTTTAGGACCGCTGTTGGCCACGTAGTTGGTGATCCAGCCGACGTACAGGAGGCACACGATGTTGGTCATGCCGCTGAGGATAACGCACGTCGACACCAAAGTTTTAGTTCTCCTTGTGCACAGCATCGCGACATCCCTCCATGGGCTCCTCGTTCCCGACGCGCTCTCAGGCAGGTGGATGGAGGAGACGCACCAAAAAAAAAAAAAAAAAAAAGAAGAGCCAAACTACAAACAGAGAAGCGATGCTGCGCGCTCCGCTCCAGGCTGAAGCATCACTGAACACTTTAAATGCTCCACCGGCCGGAATGAAAAGACAAGGACTATATGATGGAGAGAGATCAGCTGGAGAGGCACGCTGCGCTCGGCCGCTACAAAGATATGAAACGCGAAGCTGCAACCCCCCGTTGCCTTCCTACGGCCCAATAGGAGGGGAGGAGGCGGGGTTTGCTGGCCTCTGCCGGCCCCCTTACAGCTGGAAAACACAGGGGAGGGCGCGCGCGCGAGGAGGCTGAAATAAGGAAGCTGAAGTGCAACAACCCCAAACAGATATGGATCGACCATACAAGCTACACTTTCTCTCAACACTCTGGAAAAAACAAACTTGTGTGGAGTGCGCACGTGCGTTAAAATGTGCCACCTGTCCAGGTGTGTGGGATGAATGAGTGAGGTTTGGTGGATGTGTTGAAACACATGGTGAGTTACAATAGTTCAAATTAAACAACATTGACTGCAACATTCAAATTGAGTCTGTATTATTTAAAAAAAACCCACTAAAATAACACCTTTTGTTTATTATAATGTACAGCAGTGGTTGTGTGAAAACCCCACTGAAGGTCACAAAACACCAGGTTCTGGTTCCTGAAATGATCTCCCGATATTAAATAATAATAATAAAAAATCCTACTAGCTCATTTTCACTACAATTGTTTAAAAAACTATAATCATAAATGGGGGAAAACATTATGAGTTTAATCTGCTTGTGTTGTGATCATGCCCTTATTTGTTTACTTGTTTAACAACGTTTGTTCAAAACAGAGTAAGAATCAAAACCAACTGTCTGTAGCTAAAGACGTTTCGCTTCTCAGCTTTCTCAATTCAAAAAACAGAGAGTGTGGAGTTTGAGCTTTTAAAGCTGAGATGTTCTGTAAACTGGACTCAGCTGCAGATTAACTCACTTTTGAGGTTTGTTAGGGTCTTTGTTTGCCTGATTCACAAATGAGCTGCTTTGGTCACATGATTGAAGGTGTTAGAGTGAAACTGATTGGGGATCAGGCCTAATGCTCAATTGGAGGGTTTTAGAAAGCTGAAATCTGAGACCTCCTCCTCTGTTTAATGTTGGTTTCTCTCTTTTGACATAGATGGCTTCCT
>JAOXNZ010000012.1:24206248-24224506 GCA_028566095.1 Kryptolebias brasiliensis | reverse complement strand
GATGGATGGATGGATGGATGGATGGATGGATGGATGGATGGATGGATGCATGGATGGATGGATGCATGGATGGATGGGTCAATCGATGGATAAATGAAAGAATGAATGGATGGATAGATGGCTAGCAATGGCCTGATCTTAGTTCAGCCCTGTCAGCCCTACCTGATGGTAACTGTTATAATCCATGTTTCCAGGCAGTGGGAAACTAGGTGCGAGGTACAACTCTCCCTCCATCATTTCTGGCTTGATAAACTCCTCCAGGTAGGTCCGACACAAATGCCGGTCCCAGTCGTCAGTAATGTGACCCCCGTACATGATCTCACCAAACAGGTAGCGCAGATCGTCATATGGTACCTGGAAATTACAAAGCAAGGAGTTCTTTTTTTGTTGGTTTTTGGTGTTAAAGCTAAGGTCAAACAAGTTCATGTTTCCAATTAAGATCACAAACAAGTGCTTTGTAATCCTCTGTAAACACACAGAAAAGAAAGAAAGAAAAAGAAACACATTTACCTTGGGATTAGCCTCCAGGTAGTTGTACAGGACATTGATAGAAATGGTCAGGTCTCCAATGTTAAAAGGATATGACCTGTTCCAACCCTGAGGACCAAATTTCCTCCTCTCTGCCACCACTGCATGAAAGTAGCAAAGGGCGAACCAAATGCTCTTAAATTCATTCTCCCGTGCACACATTTCCAGTGAGTCCTGAAAATCAAAAAGACAAAGAGCTACACATTTAAGGGACAGGGACTCACAAAGCTCCCAAACTCCACAGCTGCATTAACAATACTACACTGGTGTGTTAGAGGTAAAAAGTGGTGATCAGTTTTATTTAATCAAATCTTCCCTGATGCAGCAAGTAACAGACAGATGATGGCAGTAAACCCAATGATGAGATTCCTTTTTAATTGTCACAACTTGTCAAGCGCTTTCAGCCTCCAACTGTCTACTGGGCTCATTATTCTAGACAGGCAAAAAAAAAATGGACGTAAATGGCATTCTAATCTCTGGGGGGAGAGACAGTCAAATAAGCATCCCAGTAACCCTCATGGAAACAGGAAGAGTAGAGTCTCTTTATTCTAGCATGTACTATGCTGAGTGGGAAGCCCCCCACTTTCCCTGCTGCAGTGCCCTGGGGAGCTGACTGCTATGATGCACACGCAGACTGCCATACACACAACCAGCCTGAGGTTTAGTTAATATTCTGCACAACACTCCTCTGCTCAACACAGCTGAAAGAGATGCATAACCTCCCTATCCATGACCTGTGGACTGAAGAGAAACAAAATGCAGCAAGATCAGAGCCCCAAACACACATAAACATACAAATACACCTACAAACATTTTTATATCAGTGAGTTAAACATTTGAGTGTTTGATTACACCTGAAAGTAGGATTGGCTAAACTGGCCAACATTGGGTATTGTAAATCTAAAAAAACCTTTCCTTTGGAACAGTGATAAAGTAAAGTTATAGTTATCACTATACAATTGTACCACTGTGCAAGAAATTGCCTTAGTTCAAAATACTCATGTTTTTAATGGTCTGTGGAAGATAATGTGCTGTAGAGCTGTAAGCTTTTACTGGTGGAAAAACCAAGAGCAATGAAGCTGTTATTTCTCTGGCTTAGCTTTGGCTTTAGCCTTGTGGGTGGGCTATTACAGACAGTTAGCCTAACATTGATTAGCTCTCACTGAGTACACATGACCAGAATATTTCCAGATTCTAACCTCAGCAGATCTCCCCGTGGGTCTCTGCATAGGGCTGGGCTCACAAACACGTTGCACTTATCAGGCAGATAGACATCGGCCAACTAAGGATCTTGGAAATAGATTGGGAGAAAGCCGAGAGCTCAGGTAATGGTGCGGAGGAAGATGCATTGGCAGCAAAGCACAGAGGTAATGGTACGGCTTAGATAGAGACAATAAACTGATAAGAAAGAGAAACACTAGGGGAGGCCACTGTCGCAAAGCGATCCGTTTTAACTACGGGGGCCACAGAATGTTCTAGCAGCATGATATTGTCTGGCTGTTCTCTGATAGCAAACTCAAAAAGTAGCAAATTGACCTTGTTGAGATGTCTGTCCTCACGTAATACCACTGTCTCCTAACAAAATGTAATCATACAAACTTTTAACTTCAGAATGTTTATGTCCCGCAAAGGTCACAGCCAATTCCAGGACAAGTGAAATGTGACTCCACCTTCTGTTTGCTGAGAGACTTTTGCAATTAGATGATTTGATCTGAATCCTAAATAAAATCTGACATGTGTGTTCTCTGCTGCCAGTCAAAGTTGAAAGAAAATGCTCCTTCTGCAGCAAGGAGCATGTAACAACACTAAGGTTTAGTTGCAGTCAGAAATCAAGATTCCATACGATGAACACTTGAATTGTTCCAGAATAATTTCATGCGCATCTTCAGCAGTGGGATCTAATAATAAATTAGTCATTTTTCTTTTCTTTTCTTCACAAACTTTTTATCAAATCAAATACCACTCTCTCCACTGTTTATGGCAATTCAACAATGTAGTAACAAGATTTTGTATACAGACAGACTGAGCATGTCAGACTGAAATAAGTGATCCCTCTTAATGATCAGTCGTAGGAGTGAGTGGTGTTGTTTTTCTGCAAGAATGGTCCTGGTTTTTCCTCATTTTGCAGTGTTGGAGATATTTAGTTATTTACTCTAACCTTTGGGCAGTCTGTGGGTTGTCACCAGCCAATGACACCATGTAGGGTGTGAAAAGTTTAAACGAGGTGATCTAATCAAAAGATTAATCAGAGGCTCAGACTGCAGAAATCCAAAAGCAGTACAGTATCCAAATCATCCGTTGATTTTCTTTACCTGCTTTTTCCTTTCCAGGTCGCAGGAGAGCTGCTGCCTATCTTCAGCAGTCATTGTGCAAGAGGCAGAGGACACGCTGGACAGGTCCATCACAGGGCCTCATAGAGATGGCATTCATAAACATGTTGTGGGGTGTTGTCTTTTTGAAAGACTGTACCAGGATGCAGTCTCAGAAGGGGTGAGACATGCAGATGAAGGATGTCACTTATATAGCTCTGTGCTGTCAGGGTTTCCCCCAAAATCACTTTCAGATTGACCTGAAGTCATACTCTATGTCTCCCCAAACCATAAATACAGGAGTAACATTCCTGTGTCTCTCCATAATAGTGGAAGGATCGGTTCTATCCCCTCTGTGGCACCATATGCACATTCGATGGTCAGTTCTGCATTTTTGGCAATGCAGAACTGAGATTCATCACTTAATGTAATACAACACCACTTGTCATCAGTCCATGCCAAATGGTTACAACGCTATTACAAAAACAGTCATTCAGAAACCTTGAAAAACAAGTAATTTACATAGCCATCACTGGTCACCATTTGAACCAAATTATGACCAAGTCAAACTATTCCTTCTGGGTGCTAAACTTCCTTTTCAATACAAAGAAGTTCAGCACTAATAAGGCATGAATAATTTGCTGAATATTGCATAAAGTCTTAAGTGCTTTAAATGGTCAAAAACAGAGCAAAAAACTGTAGAAGAAATACAATATGTAAAATTTATATGAAATCCCTTTGAAATAAAAATTAGCATAAGAATTAGCAAAAAAATATTTTAGAGTAGAAGAGTCAAAACTGATACTTTATAAATCTTTTCATGTTTTCTTTGCACACAAAACATTATTAATCTTATTTTAAAAATAAATACATGTGATCTAAAAGGAAAAAAAAGATTGCTGCCTAAAAATTGCACTGCAGTGAATTTAGTTTCTGCCCACTGTTTCAGAATATGCATGAGTCACCTGGTTAAAGTTGTCCAGGGCCTTGTGCAGATTGGCGTGCATGCCTGTAGGTGGTTCATTGGTGATCTTGATGGAGTTTTCCAGAATGCCGTGGGGGATGATGTGGCCCTCGGGGCTGGAGGAGGGCTCTGCACTGACAAACACTCGGAAGTTCTCATGACTTCCCTCTGAAAACCGTTCCAGAAGTTTCTCAAGGGTGCTAAGCCAACGAGCCACCAGGTGGATGTTCTTACAGAGAAAGAAACAAACAAAAAGACAAGCAACAGTTAAAAAACAACAGTTTGTTAGGCTGATTTATGACCTGTGTATGGGAGTAGGAAATCAAACTACTCTGTTATTTTTCTGGATATCTGTGAATGTCTGGGCATAAATGGATAACAGATTATAGCTTAATAAGGTACTTGATGTGGGAATTGCCAGCACAATTCATTTTTGTAA
Organism: Kryptolebias brasiliensis; assembly: GCA_028566095.1. Classification (NCBI taxonomy): domain Eukaryota; kingdom Metazoa; phylum Chordata; class Actinopteri; order Cyprinodontiformes; family Rivulidae; genus Kryptolebias; species Kryptolebias brasiliensis. The sequence continues at coordinate 24,220,266 of JAOXNZ010000012.1, read as the reverse complement.
TGACAACTAGCAAAAGGGGAGCAATTAAAATGTTACACATTTGCTGCTCTTCGCTGTGACTTTGATGTGGCACCAAATTAAATGGAACATAACACTTGAAAGAACCATTTCTAGGTTGACGACATTAAGTGACCGCTCTCTGGTGTAACTTAAGCCCTACATTTCTGCATATTCATATCTCAACGAGGCACGGACAGTGGAGCTGACTTATTCTATCACACAAGCATGGATGATCTCAATTTTCCATCTCAACTGTCCTGACAGGAACAGGATATCCTTTGAGTGATAAGGAGTCAGCCCAGCCCCCCACTTCTCACCATGCAGCGCTGCCCATTCCCTAAATCTAATTACAGCACTAATAACTGCAGTCATTGATTCATAAGCCGCTTTACTTTCTCATTTCCCTTTGCTCTTAGTGTTTAATCTTCCTTCTGATGGCTGAAGAAAGAACTCTTAAAAAATGACAGGGAACAACAGCAAGTAGAATGACGGTTTGGGGGGACTTAAAAAAATAGAAAAAAGTGAAGTTAATTCACTGATGGAGAAGTTGAGGACGAGCTCAGAGCTGAAAAGGAGAGAAGTTAGTTTTCCACTTGATGCCTAAGAGAGTAATGAATGGTATACAAATTAAAAGTCTAAATTCATCAAGATGGAGTACAAGCCTTCCTTTTGGCATGTAAATAGTTTGGCAATAAAGAGAGACAAGAGAAGAAGTGAGAGACTGCCTGAAAACTTGTCAGCGTAATGAAAGCATTCATCGTGTGGCTGCAGGGAGAGAAGATGGGAAAGGAATCGGAGAAAGAGGGAAACCAGGAGGCCAACAAACAAACAAGACAGAGCAGCGCCACTTTTTATGGGTTTTAATTAACTTTCAGGTGCAACATTTTTTTCCGTTCCCTCAACGTCATCTTGATAAGGGCCTCCCAGCCTCGGCGATGACTACGCTGATACTACATCAAAGAGTCCTCTATTTGCATAATAATATAAAAGTTGAATCTAAACCCATTAGATTACACCACTGGCAAAGACTTTGATGCATTGCTATCAAACACAACCTGAGGGAAACTACAATGGCGCATTCGACCGCTTGCTATGCCTTGTCTTCCGGCAAATGCAAACACAGGCAGGTGAATTTCAGAGAGTGGCACTGAGGACAGCTGCACAGCTGGGCTCCAGCTCTGAGGAGGCGGCCTTGCAGCAGTCAGACTCCAGACTGACGGAGGAACACAGGACCGAGGGACAAACAGCACCGCCGACACACTGCAGGCAATAACATCACGCCATGATGCAGAGACCACATTTATACAGAGAATAATTTCACAAATCAGGAAGATACAGTTACAGTACAGGTTTCATATGCCCTTCATTAATGGTTTTCTAATAGAAATCAAGCTATTGTCAGTCCACCCAAGATATGCTAAGGTTATACAAGCAAAAGTTATAAAAGGACAAAGAAATTACTGAAAGATAACAGAAACTACAGATGTGGGAAAAAAAGGGTTGCATCAACATTTTTTAATATCCAGAATTATAAGTGTTTATAACTGTTCGAGCTATAGTTTGTGTCTGATCTGCAGATCTATTCTGATCTCAGGACAGAACATGAAATATCTCTGTTTGTCTGCAGAATAAAACATACAAAGATGGATGCATTTCTCAGGACCCTTCCACAAAATAAATAAATCTTTTTCTTTTGGCTGTTTCCTTTTCAGGGGTTGCCACAGTGAGTCATCCTCCTCCATCTAAGTCTGTCTTCTGCGTCCTCTGTACTCACTCTAACTACCTCAATGTCCTCTCTAACTGCATCCATATATCTCCTCTTTGGCCTTACTCTTTGTCATTTTCCTGGCACCTGCATCAAAAAATAAACAAAAACAAAACAAAACAAAAAACACAAAAAAACGATGTGACTGGGCAAAAATGTCTAGTTTTGCTCATCAGTCCCAGACACCTCTCCCAAAAACTTTGTGCCTGTCATCATGCATTTTGGTAAATTCCAGTCTGGCTTTTTTGTGGTTTTCTGCCAACAGTAGCACCCTCCAGGGTCTTCTTCCATGAAGTCCATTATGATTCAAAATGTGACAGATCAGAAGGTGACAAACTTTGAGCTTGGAATTCTGTTTGAATGGTTTGGATGGTTTTCTTGGCTCTTTTTCTACCATCAGCAGTATCTGTGTAAACAACCTGGGGTCGCATTCCTTCTTGCATCCATGTCCTGGGAGGTTGGCTACATTTCCATGAACCTTATACTTTTTAGTAATCTTGCCAGCTGTGGTCAGAGAAACTGCTTGGAGATATTCCTGTAGCCATTACCTTGAATATGTGTATATATACAGTTGAAACCAGAAGTTTACATACATCATATAAAAAGACACATATGTATTTTTTCACACTGTCTGACGTGAAATCAGAATAAACTTTTCCTGTTTTAGGTCAATTAGGATTTTCAAAATTATTTCTATTTGCTAAATGCCAGAACAATGAGACAGAATGTTTTTAAGGCAATTTTTATTACTTTTTTCAAAGTCAAAAGTTGAAATACACTTCATTAGTATTTGGTACTATTGCCCTTAAACTGTATGACTTGGGTCAAACGTTTTGGATCTCCTTCCACAAGCTTCTCACAATATTTGACAGGATTTTTGGCCCATTCCTCCTGACAGAACTGGTGGAACTGAGCCATGTTTGTAGGCCACCTTGCTCACACATGCCTTTTCAGCTTTTCCCTTAAATTTTTGATAGGATTGAGATCAGGGCTTTGTGATGGCAACTTCAAAGCATTGACTTTGTTATCCTTAAGCCACTTTGTAACCAGTTTGGCAGTATGCTTCAAGTCGTTGTCCATTTGAAGACCCATTTGCACCCAAGCTTTAACTTCCTGGCTGATGTCTTGAAATGTTTCTTCAGTATTTCCTCCACATAATGTTCTTTCCTCATGATGCCATCTATTTTGTGAAGTGCACCAGTCCCTCCTGCAGCAAAACAGCCCCACAACATAATGCTGCCACCCCCGTGTTTCACAGTCGGGATGGTGTTCTGAGGTTTGCAAGCTTCTCCCTTTTTCCTCCAAACGTAACGATGGTCATTATGGCCAAACTGTTCAATTTTAGTTTTGTCAGACCACAGAACATGTCTCCAAAAATGAAGGTCTTTGTCCCTGTGTGCATTTGCAAACATTAATCTGGCTTTTTTTTGTTTCTTTTGAAGTAATGGCTTCTTCCTGGCAGAGTGGCCTTTCAGCCCATGTAGATCCAGGACTCATTTCACTGTGGATAATGACACACTCTTACCAGCTTCAGCCAGGATCTTCACCAGGTCTTTTGCTTTTGTTCCTGGGTTGATGTGCACATTTTGGACCAAAGCACATTCATCTCTGGGACACAGAACCCATCTCTTTCCTGAGTACTATGATGGCTGGACATTCCCATCTTTTTTGTACTTGCGTATAATTGTTTGTACAGATGAAAGAGGCACCTTCAAGCATCTGGAAATTGCACCCAAGGATGAACCAGACTTGTGCAAGTCCACAATTCTCTTCCTGATATCTTGGCTGATTTCTTTCAACTTTCCCATGATGTTACATAAGGAAGCAGTGTGTTTCTAGTGTGCCTTAAATTACATCCACAGGTGTGTCTCTAATTAACTCAGATGTTGTCAATAAACCATCAGAAGCTTCCAAAGACATGACATCAAATGTCCTAAATTGTTTAAAGGCATAAAAATCTTAGTAATTTAAAACTTTTGACTTTGAAGAAAGTAATAAAAATTAAAACATTCTCTCTCTCATTATTCTGGTATTTAGCAAATAGAAATAATTTTGAAAATCCTAATTGACCTAAAATGGGAAACATTTATTCTGATTTCACATCAGACAGTGTGAAAAAAATGCATCTGTTTCTTTTTATATAGTGTATGTAAACTTCTGGTTTCAACTGTATATATATATAAACTGAACTGAACAGAATTATTTTTCAGAAATAGTAAAAGAATGTTCTTTATACATAAGGTTATATGTATAATTGTGTTTATTCCACAAGACAGGTTTTGCAGTTATGACTTTGCTACAAGCAAATGAATTGTTCAAAATGCTTTCATCTGCATCACTTCCTCACCTGCTTAAGAAAACACACATAAATACACACACAAACACACACACACATATATGCACGTCTGCTCATGGGCCACCTATGGAGCTTACCTGAGAGCTAAAGTAACTTCAGAGCTTTACACCACCAACAGATGGATCTTGCAGTTAGGGCCTCTGGGCTTCTGCTTTCATCTTTGTCTTTCATCCGCGGCTCCGCCAATCACACACACACACCCACACACACACACACTCACACAGATTCGCACTCACACAAATGTGGTGCAGAATCAAAAACTCACCATTCACCCAAGAGCTCTCTGGAAGATTCAGCTGCCTCGCCCAGGGTATAAATAATGCATTAGATCTGAAATATTAAGGCTCTCTGCTCCACGCTGCTTTCAATCTCATCTGACCGACTGACTGTCAGTTCGTCAGCATCTCTTCTGCCTTTCTTCTGCCTCATTTTGGCCAAACACAAAAAAAGCAACAATATGATTTTTCTGTTCTTGAAGCAGACAAAAGAAAAAACTCTTTTAAAACCTGCTGAAGACAACCAACGCAGTCGCTGTATTCCTGTATTGAAAGTGCAACACTGTTTGAAGTGAACCTGATGAGAAGCTTCAAAGCAATCAGTGGATCAAAAAAAGATTGTCCACATCTCTTTTTAATCAGAAATACACTCTAAAATTGCCTCTCATGAGCTTTGTGGTCAATACATCAGTGGACAAATGTTTTATTTTTGAAAGGGAAATATTTAGTAAAACTACAAAAGTAGTAATTGTGAAATATAAAAGTAAATAAATAAAAGATGTTTTATTTTGTGCTCAAATGGCTGAAGGTAAATTTAATTTGAAGTACTTTATGTAAGCCACATTTTTATGTACAAAGATAAATTTGTTTTCAATCTTAGGACTTTTTCTCTTTGGTTTTTGATCAAATATAGGACGTTTTGAACATTTATCTAAAAAGAGTGGTTGTATAAGATTCTCTTTGTTTGGCAGAGCTTTGATGGAAAAACTCTTAGACGTCTGAAATGCAGCCAAGACCACAGTATCTTTTGTAAGTTTTAATTTGTAGAAACCAAAACACTTAGAAATCAGTGGTTTCAGTTTTATCACCCACCACCAAAGGTGAAGGCAGACAACAAGGGTTTTGTCCATGTCTTTGTGTGTGTGTATTCGTGTGTCTGCTACCAAAATATCCTGTAAACCACCAAACGAGTTTTAATAAAACTTTCAGAAAGGAATCATTGGATGTGGGCCTCTAATTGTTTAACTTTTGGTGTCAGTCCTCTAGCAAACACAACATTGGCTGTACCTCAGTCAGTTTCACAGATACTGATTTTGAATTTGGTTTGGTAGTAGCAGCGAGTGATCCCCAACACCTATTCTGAGTGTTAACAGATTGCACATAACCTTTGTTTAAAATTATTCCATTAACTATTAGAGTCAACTCTGTCTATCTTTTAGGAAAATATTTTATGAACCACTGAACGAGTTTTAATGAACCTCTCAGAGAGTTATTATTGGATGTATGTCTACAAATGATTAACTCTTGGAGTGAACATGATTCAATATGGATGCCACAGGTAATCAACCTTAGCCTACACAAAAATGGTTATGTCTCAGTCAGTTTTACAGATAGTGAGCTAAAATTTGGCATGTTAGTAGCTGACAGTCATTCACAATACTGCACATGCTCCAGGCGCTAACAGATCATGTGAGATCACACAGGGTATTGGAAAATCGTATGAGATTGTGCAAAAATGTTTTCCTTTAGGGAATGCTAGGCTTTTAATTTAAAAATGACTTTTTACCCATTTCAAAAATAAATCTTTGGGAGGATTTTTTTTTTTTTTTACTTTCACACAATTGAACTAATAGTCAAGTTCTTCTGCTTTTAGAGACATAAAATAATATTTGCAAGTGAAAAGTCCTAAAGGCTTTTACTCATTGTTTTTTATAACACTAAATCTTTTACTTCTTTTATTGTACCCATGTGTAACCAAGACTATAGCGCAAATTTCTGAGTAACAAAGTTTTTAAACCTGAAATTGGGGTTTAGCATTTCTAATTTGCACTATTTACACCAAAAACTACTGGATAAAAACAGAATTTTGTTGTCTGTTTCCGTTTCTAACATGGACTGAAAACAACAACATTAACAAAGTAAAGTAAAACAGAAGTAATACAATAACAATCCTAAACAGGACATAAATCCTTAATCCTGTGTTTTGTCGAACGCTTCCTCAACTTCAGATGTGAACTTTTTTTTTAAATCTTGTGAAATATGTTGTTATATTGTAAATCATAATTTAGCAAAATTGATACACAGTGAGTCATTTGGTTATTATTAGGGTGTACATGAGATAACAGGAAATTGTTTTAACAGGTTTTAGGCATTTCAAACAGTTTGTAATGTAAGTTTATAAATATTCAGCTACTTCCTCCAGCTGAATTGTCAATAGATTCTATTGCATCTCATATCTGGATCTCTGATAAAATAAAAGATTGTGAAGGAGCTGCCAAAATATCCTTGCCATTTTGGCATGACATCTCTGTTTAATAGCAGCTGATACCATTTCCCTGAACTGTTCTGACAATATGGAGCTGATTATGTGGGGCCATGCCTGGCTGCAACAAGGGCTTAATTAAATCAGTTTGTGAGTGGATCAATTGAAAAGCCCTCTGTGGTGAAAAGTGTTTGCTCTGACAGAAAGGATGAGAGCTGGAGCCCCCCTGTGCAGCAAACTAATAACCCAATAAGCTCACATGAATTGCAAAGGAGAATTGAACAATGAAAACTGGACAAAGTTCTGAAATGGCAATTCCTATTTTAAGTGGTTGACTTTAGTTTTAATGGGTTTTGGGCTTAACTTTTAAAGCTTGTTTTGCAAAACAAGCTTTATATTTAATGAAGCCAAAGACAATAAAGCTTTATCTTTGCTATGTTTTTCAAAAAACAAAAGGCCAAATAAATCCTTAGGTCCTGTAGGGTGCACATGATGCCTCCTATTTAAGCTGGAAACATAGTTGTTCATGCTTTTTTACATCCTGCAAGCAACCGTTTGTGTTGTTCAGAGTTCAGCTGCACCAAAACGTTCCACACAGGGGTCAACAGTTTTCACTACAGCCATAGGTGGCGATGATGTGCCGATTAATTAATAGATAAATTATCCAAGTGTTAACAGCAGTAAGTCTCCTCACACTATTTTCACAAAACAATTATCTATGTTGTTTTCCTTTTATTCTCTTGGTTTCACCTGCAGTTGTTTTTTGTCTTTTATCTATTGTATCTTTGGCACCAACTAGTGGCATTTTTGCTAAACTAGTTGGAGCAGAAGTCATACTAGTCAGCCAATTTTTTGCACTAGTAGCCAAAAAGTCCCAACTATTGAGCTTTTTAAATCACTAGTGGACCACTGGCATAACTAGTCGACATCTGTGTCATTTAAGTTAACTAGTAACCATCAAAAACCTTTACATTTGAACATGTCAACACAAATTATGCCTACTAGTCAACTAGTGACTTTTAGTGTGCACACTAGTTGACTACTGCAACTTCAAAATTTACTTAGTTGACTAGTTAAATTATAAAACTGTGTGCATGAATGATTTTCTTTAAAAACATATCAACTGTGTAAAATTACTGCATAAGAGAGCAAAGTGGCATGAGCATGCAAACCTTGACATTAGGCTATTTTAGGAGGATGCGTGTGTGTGTGGGTGTGTGTATGCATGCGTGTGTGGGGTTTCCTTTTCTTCAGATAAAAAATGACAAACTATCCCAGGTTTCCCTTGTCGTTGTCTGCCAGCATTGACCTGAATGCACCTTGAAGCTGGAGCTCTTTTTTGCAGGGTGGATGTCAATTTCTGTGCAACTAGATCTCAGCATAAACCTTTTGCTTTAAGTTTACACTTAGGGGAAAGAGGAATGTTGTTGTCAACAATACAACAGCAACTTCACACTACAACAACAAATTTACATTATGACATTTTTGAGAGTGAACTTGTTTTAGGATGGCATAAATCCACTTTGGTCTTGTCCCTGCTTGAAGTAGCAGTAAAGGTGGTATCTCACTAAGCTCTGAATGTTGAAGAGTAGTTGGTGACTCAAAATAGTGAGAAAATAGGCAAATTTTCTTGCAACCAAGTGCTCAGCGAGACATGTTGATGCATTTTTAGTGGCCAATTTTTGAAAAGCACAGCCTGTTTTCATGTGCACAGCTTGCATAATTGTATTCTACGCCATGCACATTATTTCACTGGCCACCGCCACCCACATTGTACCCACATTGGTGTAGCAACAAAACAGAAAGCCAGAATTAAATTCTATTTCTCCAAAATGAGGCTGTTTAAATAGCTATCAGCGGGAAATATATTGATTGTTCATAACCTTTCCACTAAATCTCACTTCACTTCAAAAGACCTGAACTATCCCTTTAAAGACCCAATGAACCCCAGCAGTGACTTTCTTTCAGTGCAGCATTTCTGACATTGAAGGTTGAAGTCACACAAAGCTTTGACATGAAATCCTAATGTCAGCCATGATAACAGAGAGCATGTTCAAAGGATTTTGAAGGATTTTTGATTCATTTTTTTTCATGAAAAAAGCTGACTTTAAGCTTCAGGACAAACAAATGAGCCACAATCTTATTGAAGAGAAGGATTAAAGAAAACAAGATCAGCAGGCACAAATCTTTCTTTCAGAAAATATATTTAATCTTTCTCATCAAAAGTTTATCTTTATTGAATGCTTCACTATCATTTGTTTGTATGTGAAGATGGTAAATAAGCAGTTGTTTTAAAACCTTTTTAAAAGTCAAAAACATCTGTGTTCAGTAGAGCCCTTAGATTTTTTTTCATCCTCTACATGAGAAGTTTTACACATTATATTATGATTTATTCTCCTTCACAGAAGTGAAAAGATGGTTGCCTGCCAGGTCGTAGTTGATTAGTGCAGTAAAATCAAGTCGTCTGTGGTGAAATCCCATGGAGTTGTCTGTCAGCTCCTCTAGTTAGCTGCCTTTCCTGGAGTTCATGCTAATGTTATGCTGCAAGCTTACACCTTTAAAGTCTTTCCCTCCACAGTTGGTTGTTGTGGGTAATGAGAGCATATAGTTTTAAAAGGGTGCTGTATGAGTGGGGGAGGACTCAGAAAAAGCAGCTTTTTATTCTTTAATTAACACACAACAAAACAAGTACAAAAGCCTTTAACCCTTATTAACACTTATAGACAAGTTGATCCACCCTGATCACTTCATTCAACATCAGAGCAGAGGTTCAGACATGAACATGAGCCTTCAGGATTATTAATTATTAATCAGTGGGTTCATCTTCAGCTTGTCTTCATCTCAGCACACCGAGAAACATGGCCCAGTTTTCCAATAGTCTGTTAAATGGTTACTGCTTGATGGTTAATGCATCACATTCTAACTCTTGTATGAATGCATAACTTTTCTTAAATTAAATTTGGTTCAGAAATAATCTGCCTTTCTTTCAAGTTCATCCCTAAAATTGAAATATTCAATAAATCAAAGAGATTAGACAAGGCAGAAAGCTGTGACAGCTATTTGTTTTTGTTATTGCACAGGTTTTTTCAGAAACTGGGCTCCAGGTAACAAAAGTTAACTTTTTTTTATTTTAAGCAATAAACTGCTGCAGGATTCTGCAATTTGTGGAGTAAAGTGGTGTAATGAAACTTAAAGCAACTAATTCATTTAAAAAAAACAACAACAACTTTGTAGTTTTGTCATACTTGAATTTCATTTTCGTGTCCATCCATCCGTCCGTCCGTCCGTCCGTCCGTCCATCCATCCATCCGTCCGTCCATCCATCCATCCATCCATCCATCCATCCATCCATCCATCCATCCATCCATCCATCCATCCATCCATCCATGTCCCTGTATTCAATTGTTCAATGTTGAATCATGGAGAATTTAACATATTTAGTGGTAAAAGGGTGGCAATGTTTTTGTTTTGGTGTGTGTGTGTTGAGGGGGGTTCTGTTGTCTGTTGTGTTAGCAAAATATATCATAAATCAGTGAACAGATTGAAACTGTCAGATAGTAATCAATGGATGTACATCTACAACTGATTAAATTTTGGAGTCAACCAAATTCAAGATGGTTGCCACAGCTAGTTAACCTTAGGCAACACAAAAATAGGAATAATTCAGCCATTTTAACAACTACTGGGATAAGGTTTGGCGGGGTAATTTCTGAAAGTCTGTCACAGCACATACTCAGAGTGTTTTTCTACATCTTGTATGAACTTGTAGTATCGCATGAGATTGTGCATAGTTTCATTTACAAGGTTTGACTAAAATAGCTACAGCTCTATCATTTCTTGACTTAAGATATCTTAGTTTAAAACTTTTCCATGCCATGTAAGGAGGTGGCCTACATGCATCCCTTCATGGCTTTTAATTTTCACATGTGGACACAAGAATATATTGAAAATGTTCCAAAAATATATCTTCATATGTGAAAACATTTTAAAGTTTACATTTTTGTAAGGGGCTCCAGAAGCAAAACCCTGACATCCCAGGTCAGAGAGAATCTATAATTTCTCCAGCAAGTTCTGGGGCTTACCCATGGTCTCATTGCAACAATTTGTGACTGAGAAATCGTCAAACAGAAGTGACCAAGATGCGTTTTGATCAGACGCTTGAACCCCCTCAGCTGACTCCTTTCGATGGAGAAGCAGCAGCTCTACTCCAAGTTATTCTCAGATGACAAAACCTCTCACCACATCTCTAAGGCTGAGCTCTGCCATACCATGATGCAGGGGTTTGTGTTAGTTTTTGGAAGTTACATTTACTGTGCTTATAATTATTCAGTAATAGATTTCCTTGTTTTACTCAGATATTTTCATGTGCTTAGTGTGTTTGAACTTGCTTAGGTTTCTAACTGTGGTACTGGCCGTTTGTTTTCTGTTCTCCTGGTTATTCATCTCCTAACAGCTGCTCCTCGTTTGCTTATCAAGCTCACCTGCCTCTCATTGCTACTCACCCCTTCCTGTTTAAATAGTCATTGGCTTCTCAAGGTAATTGTGACATCCTACTGTTAGTTGCATTGATTGTTCTCTGGTCTGCTGTGCTGGTGCCTTCCATGTGTTTTCAGTTATTGATAATCTCTGGCTCCCGTATACCCCTACTGTTTTCCGGTATGTTTTGCTGCATTGCCGGTTCCTCATTCAACCCTACTGCCTTCATGTCTGCACTTTGGATCCCAGTCTACACCAAATATGACAGGCCACCCTACAAAAGAAGCTCATTTCAGTTGCTTGTATCCAGGATCTTGACATCCCTGGTAGAGTTTAAGCCACACAAGAAACAAATGACTCATTTTACAAAATTAGAGGGAGTAAATCCCACTAAATACATATACATTCCAAATATACAACTGCAGGTTTACCCTCTGGTTCTGTACTCTTCATGCTTTCTGCGTCTCTTCCCATTTTTCCCTTCTAGCACTGTTGAACAAAAGGTTTATTCATCTAGAACGTTTTAGAAAGGGACATTTTGTTTTCATAACTGTGATACCATCAATGCATATGTGTTTACATTTATCCACGTGTCTTTGCTGTAGAGTAGGTAATCATAGCTGTCTGAATTTGCATAGTCCTTTTGTCATCCTTTATGTATCTGCTCACTAAAGTTGTATGGCCTGCTTACCTGAACACATCTTCAGCCAATTCATTCTCTATCCTAAATCTGCCTTGATGTCTTGGCTTCTTAGGATGTAATGTGACTGGCAGCATAGTAGTGCCCATCCTCGCTTCCTGCCTATTATGAATCAGGCTTCCATTCTGTACAGTACTGCTGTCATAGCCACTTTTTCTCAAATACTGCACAGACAGGCTGCAAGAAGAGTCTTGTAGTATTCCATTAAATGGTTGTCAGATCATCTCTGCACCCTTTGACTACCGAGAGCAAAGGAAAGATTTTCTCAAATAAAATGCTCTGGGGCACCCAAAGAACTGCTTTTCTTTCCTTTCCTTTTTCTTACAAAAACCTATTTGAACTCACAATTTAGCAACAATTTCTAACCTCATAAAATAGCAATGTCTTCATCTAAATGCTAAATTAATCATGCAAAGCTTAATTAGTGACATTTCTGAGGGAATGCCGTGATCCAAACATTTGTATGCTTGTGTTATTTCACCTTACCCTAAAATAAAAGGTTATATTGTATTTCAATTCTCAGACTTTTTTTTTTCACTACAGTATTACCCATCCGGAAAATTGCTTCCAGCAGTAACAGTCTCTTGGGTACTAAGTAGGCTCTTTCAACTGTAAAGTAGACTTTCACCTTAGATCTAAATATGCTCCAAACTGCAGGTTTGACATTCAGTGTCTGAAATGGAGTCATTTTGTCTTTTTAAAGTTGACAATTCAACTAGCTAGTTTTGTAAAATTAAATTAGGATTTATGCTTAATATAGAATAGGGGTAGGTAACTTTTTTTTAAACTTTTTAAAGCAATTAAAGGGGGAATTATTAGATTAAAACATGGTACAACAGAATGATGTCTGTCTTTCAAAGCATTATTTTAAAATTTACAATCAGAAAAAGACCTGCTCTGTTTTTGCCTATTTGAGAGTGTGTAGAAACTTTTATTTTTTTTACATATTTATAGATTGTTGAATGCTTTATGGGAAAAAGTGTGTAAATGGCTCATGTGGAAGTCACTTTCAGAACTTTTTCTTCCTCTGCCAGGTGTGTATGAAACCTGGCATATTTGGTTGGACAAATTTCATCCTCCTTGAACACAGTGACACTGTCTTAGAATGTCAAACAAACAGACTCATGAAAAGATATTCAGACATTGGTTTTGGTTAAAAAGAGTTAGCATTAAGAGTATTTTCTTTTGTTTTAATTTTTAGTTTGGTTCTGCTAGGATAACCACCAATCTTACTTAACAAGGACAGGTAAATTTAAGTCCAAAACACAAGCAGGATTTTCTGCTGGAAACTGATTGAAAAGCTGCATAGACTTTGTTTTTAATATGTGTTAAGATTAAGTCAAAACATCCTGAGTTTTAGTGATTTATTATCGCTCACCAGCAAAGGTGGAGCAATAATGTTTTTGCTCGTGTCTCTGGGTGTTCATTTGTCTATACGAGTGGCAAAAAATTCATTCATTGAACAGGTTTTAATGAAACTTTTAGAAAGTAATCATTGGGTTGACATCTACAACTGATTAACTTTTATGGTTCAAATCAATTCCAGATGGCCGCCTCAGAAAAGCAATCTTAGAAAGTACTAAAATGGTTATAACGCAGTCAATTTTACAGATATAGACCTAAAATTTTGTGTGGGAGTAGCTGAGACTGATCCCCAACTTGTACTCTGTTTAATACCTTGTCATTAACTACTGAAACCAGCTCTGTCTGTCTGTTAGAAAAATATCTTGTGAACCACTATAATGATTTTAATAAACCATTGAGAAAGTAATTGTTGGATGTACGTCTACAACAATAAAGTCAACCCAGTTCAAAATGGCTTCCAAACCCAAATGACATTGGAAAACAGAAAAAAATGCTATAACACAGTGAAATTTATGAATATTGAATAAAACCTCAGTGTGGCATTAGGTGAGAGTCATTCACACACATACTTTAAGCTCTAACAGATTGTGCAAGATCACAAGAGATTTTGCAATTTCGCATGAGATCACCCATAATGTTATTTTCAAGGTTTCACAAAAAAAAAAAAGCTATAACTCAGCATAAGGTGATCTTAGTCTAAAACACTGGCATAAAAGGTGGCGAATTCCTTCAAGGGATGCTAGTACTTTAACTGAATTTACCATTTCTTTTGTCTATTTTATTTTTAATGACAAAAAATAACTATCCATCCATCCATCCATCCATCCATCCATCCATCCATCCATCCATCCATCCATCCATCCATCCATCATCCATCC
>JAOXNZ010000012.1:24178669-24190079 GCA_028566095.1 Kryptolebias brasiliensis | reverse complement strand
ATAGTACAGTGTTTGCAGAATAGTGTAAAGTTTAGACATTTGTATTTAAGCATCATACTAACCAACCAAAAAAAACTCTTTGACCAATAAGCCACTAACTGGATTAAGAGGTTTTCCAAAGGAAGAGTGCTGCAGTAATTAATATGACTCAGCTGACATCAGGTTATTTATTGAAGATGCTCAACTTAGAAGAAACACGAGTTCATTCATCTCTTGTGGACCATGGTTAACACCAGGCCTCTGAAATACCTCTGTTTTTCACAACTTTCAATAAAGAACCTAGTGTTAAGTCTCATATTGATGCAAGAGACACTGGAGGTGGTTTGTTAGGAAACAGAAATAAAGCAAAAGAACTACCAGCTCAGGTAAACTTAAAGCCAAACTACAAAAACTCATTCATAATGTTGTTTTTTTTCTTCCCAATGTCAACTCCTTGACAAAATCGATAAATTATAGCTGTAGTTACACACAGCACAAAGTAAGAGACTATTTTGCTTTGAATGAAACTTGTCTCCATAGCAATGTCCCTGACTCAGTAAATCAGCTAAAATACCTCCATGCAGACAAAAAACTAAAGAGCTCTGCTGCAGAACCTGAGAGTCCAGGATCTGTGGCACATTTCTGAGCTCAGTAATGAGGCAACGATGGAAGTGGTGAGAAAATGTCCTCAGCTGCTTTCAGACAGTGTCTTAACTGGAGCAGTAATGGCAGCCATAAGTCAGAACAGCAGTACCTACTATTGAGACCATGGATGCAGGCTGCTGTAAAGACATCGCAGGGCTCTGCTACCTAAAGGTGAAATCTCACTGCGCTGTAACGGCTGAAGGTGGAGAGCAATATTTGTGAGGGAATCTCCAGAATGTGTCACAACATTCACAGAGATTTTCAATTTTCCTGCTTGAGTCACAGAGGTTCACAGGCTTGTCACTAAAGTTTTAAACATGTTCCAAAAATGTTCTCTCAAAATAGTCACAAAGTCGTCACGGACATCTCCGATCCATCTCAAGAGCACTAGAGCTGTATTTTAACACCTCCACAAGGCCTCTCGTTTGACAAAAGAAATGTCCAGGTCTAAAGACCACACTGATGATAAATCTAATTTAATCTAAAAAGGGTTTAAATTTTTCTATCTTCAAAAGTCTTCTCCTGCAGATTAAATCATAAACTTGGGGTTGGCTGCCAAGCTTGTTACTAACTGGGCCGAGGCCGGTACAATGCAAGCAGTGCACACATAAACAGGTTGTGATTTTCAAAAATTGCTGCATGGCTTGCTGGTCGCTTGGCTGCAAATACTCATAATTTAATGAGACTGTCATTGAAAGTTTGTGTATTTTCTCACAATATTGAGTCAAACTTGAATCTTCAGCAATCACAAGCCAGTGAGATCCTACCTTAAGCCTTGTGAGAGGTCACAGGAAGTGCTCTTCTCCCATTTGTTGCTTAATTTCCAGACACTAATATAGCCCAATAAACTTAAAAAAGAAAGTTCGAGAATGTGCAATAACCTCATTCCACAGGCAACGGGGCTTCAGTTTCAGTTGACACTCATTAGGACATGATAAATGACTTTTGTTTTCTTAAATACATATTAAAAACAACTGAAATGGCAGCAATACTTAGTTCAGGAAACTGTGCACTGAGAATATGTAATACAGATGTTGGGCCATTCGAGTCAAATATATCATCTAAACTATCTGAACTATTTGTTGTAAACTTATGGATATTTTCAATAATTATACTGATAATGTTTTGGCTGTACTAGATTGTCAGATTTTCAAGATTTATGGTAAATGGTTTGCATTTATCTAGTGCAAAGCGCTTTACACTATAATCAGTCATTCACCCATTCACACACTGATGGTGGTAAGCTAGATTGTAGCCACAGCTGCCCTGGGGCAGGCTGACAGAAGTGAGGTGGCCATCACACCGGCGCCACCGAGCTCTCTGACCACCACCAGTAGGCAAGGCAGGTGAAGTGTCTTGCCCAAGGACACGACGGCTGAGACAGATGGACGGGGTTCGAACCGGCAACCCTCTGGTTACAGGACAAACCCCTACATCCTGAGCCACTGCCGCCCATTTATCCTGCACATGAATGACTTTACAAGGCTTCCCAATATTTTGTCCAGTTGTTGATGAGATATTTCTATGCCAGAGTGCGGACCAGACTCTCTCAAGTGAGGATGACTAAGAATATTTCCTCATTTATAATGCAATCTGCAAAAGTGCAATTCTTGAACAACCCACCTAAAGGTGGGTGTAATGTATTCAGAGTATGTTGCCCTTTCTGCAGAGGTGTGCAAACTGATTGCTTTCTAGAGTCTCTTGGCACTAACTTTTGCATGTCAGAGGAAATATTCAGCAGCAAGTTCAGCTCTCATTTCCTCCTTCTGTCACTGTCGAGTTCCCTGGTTAGCACAGATGTGAACACTGTAGTGATTAAAACCTGGAGGAAGTGATAAATATGATAATAAAAAGGATGATTTTCATTCTACCAAGTTTTCCCTCTGAATCTAACTTCACCGGGACGCTAAAAAAAACAAAAACATTTCCTTTCAGCAGCAGGCAGATTAACAGAAATGGTTGTCAGATTTCTTTGAAACGCAAGTCTACCTGGTAAAAAGGTTAATGGGCTGCAAAGAATACATCTAAGATAGTTCCTGGAATCCTGAAATTTATGACGAGCTTTTAAATCCTGAACATCTTCCATGAAAACATTGTGAACATTTATTGTGTGCACCCTCTTCATGACCTCGTGTTGCTTGTAGAAAAGTAGTCTTTCTTGCTCTCAATTTTATTTTTTTTATTCTTTTAAATCTGTTCAACCCTGAATCTTTTTAAAACATGTACACTCTTCACTCAGCGTCTAAACCACATGTATCAAACTCAAGGTCCGCCAGCATGAAATGGCCCTTGTTACGATACTATCACCAGATAAGATTATATTTTAAATGTATTAAAACCGGCCCTCCAATCTGTGACAGACTGAGTCGTTATTGTCGGTCATTTTACTTTAAAGCTGAGCAAACTTGGGGCAGACTTCTCATAGCAAACGTTACTGTTTACGGCAGTAAACAGTTTGCGTGTGTTTAAATGCTGAGCTTCACCACTCTGCTTAACCCTGGATATTTATTATTGACAAATGTCTTACTTGTTCTCTTATCTTTCACATTTAGCAGCAGATTCACTTTTATATTTCCTCCTTAACGTCTGCTCTTAGATTCTATGCTTGTCCAGTTCCTCCATATTTATTTATCTACACAGACTAGGGCCAGTCTAATGTAGGTCGACCACATGACTCAAGCTTCCACTTGTTTTTTTACTGGATTCAGCTGAGTGCTTTTGTTTACACCGAGTGCCTTATGTCAACATATCTGAAAAACTATTAGACTAAACTCTTTCAAACTGCACCATTTGATACAATTCAGGATAACCCTCCTTATGTCTGATTTCATAGCTTGCAATGAGCAGCTTTAAATTATTCAAAAATTTTAGATTTTTTCCCCTTACAAAAATCTATTAATTTAGTGAAATCATCCCTTAAAGACTGAAAGGCCTTTGCAACTCATTCTGAGCAAAATGAGCAGCAAACATAATTGCCCCTTTTTCCAGCTCAGTACAACTCTAGAGTCAAATGGCAACAGTACGTACAGGGAGCTATTATTCCTTTTAAAGGATGTGGAGCCGCATGAATGAAGCAGAGTAAGAGCAAGCAGAATAAGAGCAGTGCAGATGGAAAAAAGAAGTCCGTCCATCTCAAGAATATAAGTAATGGTGAGAAAAAATTTAAAATTAGCAGTAAACCTCAGTGCTCTGTAGCACTGACTATCTGCGTTGCATGTAGTATTTACAGGAATTTATTGACATATGCACAGATATAAAAGTGGCAACACTAATACTCTTTAGTACGAAAGGCAGACCTGATTTAACTCTAAAGAAAATTACAAAACTAGCATTTTTTGAAGGAATGCATATCTCCCACCAACTTTTATGCCATAGTGTTAAATTATGATTATTAAGATTATCTTATTATGACCAGGGATGAAGTTATAGCCATTTTGGTCAAACCTTAAAAATAATGTTATGCACAATCTAATGCAATATTGCAAGATCTGTTAGAGCTCAGAGTATGTGCTGAGGAGGACTCTCAGCTACTACTACATCAACCTTTAGCTCAATATTGGTAAATCTGACTATGTTATAGACATTTATGAGTTTTCTAAGGTCGATTAGCTGTGGTGGCAATCTTGAATTGGGTTGACTCCAGTTGTAGATGGACGTACATCCAATGATTACTTGCTGAGAGTTTTGTTAAAATCCATTCAGTGGTTTATGAGATATTTTGTTAACAGACAGAACACACACACACATACAAGCAAAAACATTATCATCCATGTTTACCTTCAGCAGCAGAAGAAAAAAAAATCTGAAAGCAAATCTTTGTCTGTCACACTCAAAATCCAAAAACTGTTGAATTAAATATAAAAGTTTAAGGAGCTTTCATTTTGCATTTGAAAACATGATCCATTTGTTTTTTTAACTGAATGCTGATCAGTGAAAAAAGATCAACATTTGGGCTCCTTTGTCTGAGTGTAACCTTTATTCTGCCACCAGGAAGTGACTATAAATGCAGTGGACTGATAATTCAGCATAAACAGGGGTCAGTTTTTATGCCAAAGATCAATCAACAAGCAAACTGAATCTGTTTGTGTTCTTGGACATTGTGATTTGGGTTGCAGTGTTCTGCTTTAGCTGACATAAACAACTCTATAAACAACTATATAACCAAACATCAGAACGGGTTGCAGGCACTAATCAGTAACTTTCCATCTCACTTGCAGTGATATTGTTATTGCTCGTTGACCGCAGGTGCAGGTTCCCATGGGAATGTTCGTGTCTTTCAGGTTGCCTAATCAAGAGGCTGAGCTGTGCTTGAGGGACTTTCCAAATGCAGCACTTAGTTTGTGAGCTGCTTTTGACGTCATGCTGCTGATTGTGTTTTGCTGCACTCTCTCTCAAGGACTCCATGCCAACAGCCTCCACCTATGGGAGCCTGAGCTTTTCCCTGTCTTTATTGACAATCTTTCTGTATTTCCCTTTTACTTCAGATGAACTTTACCAACCAAATTTATCTGAGAGATGAACTGGCTGTGGCAGCCATGTTGTTTGATGTTGGCTCCAATAGTAAATCCATTGTAGATATACAGCCAATGATTATTTTCTATCAGTTTTTATGAGATGGACCCAAGGATACAGACTTATGCAAGGGCTTAAAGATAAAGAGAAAGATTGAATTATTTAAAACAAAAAACTAACATTGCCGCATAAACAAAAGGCCTACACAGTGACAACGGTAGAGAAACAAACCAGGCTGACTGACTGAAGAGTGGATGAGAACCAGGAGTATAAGTATGCTGGGGAATGATGAGAAGATTGCAGATAGCTGAGACTAATGAGATACCAGAAACAGGTGTGAGTGAAGGAGTAGGACAGAAGATAGAGCTGACTGAAGGAAAAGAAACTGAAGGCACAGAGAAACACTGGGAAACAAAACTAAACACAAGGGATGTCAAGAAACAACAGGGAAACTCAGAAAATAAACATAATAATGAAACCCAAAACAGGAACAAAAAAACATAAAGAAAACACAGGTCATGAGAATTTTCTGCAAGTTTCATTAAAGATTGTTCAGTGGTTCCTGAGATATTTAAACACACACACACACACACACACACACACACAGACACATACTTTTTGCCGGCACATAATAATAATTGATTCTAAAACTGTATAAGGCAGTTTCATCAATGATAACCAGACAAACTGAGTGATGCTCTTTAAACCTTAAAATGTTTATGGAAATATGGATGAAAAATCATTGGTGGCAAACTGATGATGTTTATGTAATCATATTTGTACAGAGGACAGTGTTTCTTTGCAGAAAGCAATGGAGCTGATGTTATCTTTTACTAAAATAATGATAGTTGTAGTAATCACAGTCTTTCACTATCATTCATTATTATCGCCTGCCAGTAAAAGCAGGCCGATGTTTGTGTGTGTGTGTCTGTTTGCTACCAAAAGATCTCATGAACCATTGGACAAATGGTACCCCCCACAACCCCCCAAAAAACAAAACAAAACAAAAACAAAAGGTAATCACTGGGTGTACATCTAAAACTGTTTAACTTGTGGAGTCCACCAAAAGTTAATCAGTAAATTCCTTTTTTATGTGACCGACTCAGAAAGTGCAGAAAAGGTCAGCTGGCTGTGGCAGCCAACTGGCATTAACACAAAACCGACTTTAACTCAGTCAAGTTTACAGATATTGACCTAAAAGTTGGTGTGGAAGTAGCTGAGACTGATCCAAAGACACTTATTATGAGTGTTAACAGAATGCACAAGACCTTTATTTAAAGTTTTGCCAAAACCTGGAGTCAACTCTGTTACCTAATATCTCATGAACCACTGAACAGATTTTAATAAAACTTTGGGGAAATATTCACTGAATATACATCTACAAATAATTACATTTTGGATAATGAACAAATATTAAACAGTAAAACATTTAATCAAACAGATGTTTTTCTGCAGCTCTGTAAGTTTAATCCCTCTTTAATTTTCTTATGGATCATGTGTAAAACTGCCTCAGGTTATCAAAATACAGCACACCTGATGCAAACATTGTCATTTTGCTGTGTTTTTGTATTTAACCTGTGAAATAATAATGAATAATAATGCAGTGGATAAAATGTTCTTGTGACTAACTTAGACTGTGTGGATAAAAGTGAGATTTCTTAGGATTGTTGTGATGCAAAAACAAGTTGTAAATTAGTGATTATGCCAATTAAACCATTAAATCATTGTTGGTTACTCAAAGCTGATGGCTGCACAAATCTGGAGGACCATCCTCCATTAAAAAAATTATATTTTCTTTTAGAAACCCATTCCTTATTAAGCAACAGTGATTCAACACATCACAGATATTTAAAGTTGTCCTCAATCACTAAAAACTTCAACACTAAAGCTGTGATTTCTTTAGGTAACAAAGGAAAAAAACTATTATTTCTGACAGCCAGAACTCATGGCTCAGAAAGCTTCATCCTGACCCTTTAAGCTGGTCAGGAAGAAGGTTGTCAGATTCCAGTCAGAAGCCGAGCAATCGATGTGCCCCATTTCACGTCTTTATGCTACATTAAACTCTTTGCCTCCTGGGCTTTGTCTACAAAAATAATTTCCTTGAGCCTAAAACTGCACCCACAAGATTATCATTTTGTTGATACCTGTGATGCATCTTACACATTTTAATATGCCTAAAATATGTTTGAAAATTATTCATCTAAGATCTTAATAAATAAGCCTGTTTTGGAAACTTGTGGATAAATTTAATTTTATCTGTTAAAGATTTGTTGCTTCAATCTAGTGTGGAATGAAAAATGTTCTCTTTTGATTAAGAAATGTTTGATAAATTATCTGAAAGCATCATCAACAATAAATTAAAAAAGGCAGTACTGATGGCTCTGTTTTGATGGAAAACATCCAGGCTTGTTTCCCTGGGTGGTTTCTCCACAAGTGAGTTTTCTTTTTGAAAGTCAGGAATAACACAATCATGAGTCTAGAAATACCTTCCTAATCTCCTCACTTTAGGTTTTTTATGAAAAAGGCTTTATAACTGGGTCATAAAGTGTTTGTTGTGAAGCAAACTCATCACTGTGTCAACCCTTTAACAGCACTGACAGATCTTCATTCTGATGCATAGAAAAACTATAGCCACACACATTTTAACACATTTTCTTTTTTTTTGTCAAATCTTCAAAACCCAATTTTAACACAACCCTTTTTATACACAATAAATGGGTCTAAATTGACAAATAACACTAAGGACAGAGCTAAAATCTTTCCCCAATCTGAGGTTGAAACATGTTCAGTTCATTTTTTTTAGCTTCACGCTGGTTTATAAAAAAATTCCTACTAACATTTTCTTTACCCAAGAGACACATACAAGGTGCTCAGTTTTTGTAGTTTCTTAGTTTCAAAATTTCATATGTTTACTATGTTCCATTGTAAATAAAATATAGGTTTATTAGATTTGCATATTGTTGGATTCTGTTTTCATTACTATTTTACACAATGTCCACTGTTTTTGGAAATTGGGATTGTTATTTATATCGTTTTCTACCATACAATACCAACCTGAAAGCATTTGATTGGTAATCTTTTTCCAATCCAAATATAATTTATGGCTCTAAAAAAGAGCAATCACAGCAAAACAATCAAAATCCCAAAATCACTTTCTTTTTGTTTTTACTTTTTACTCAAATGCCTAAAGAAGAGTATATTTTTTCTTTTCTATCTGCTCAGTATGTTCCAATTCTCTGCTTTGTAAAAAAAATCCAGTCATACAAAAAACAAAAACAAAATTTACTCAGCAGTTTAACAAAAGGTCACCAGGTCACCCATGTGCAAGAGGTCTTGATCTTAATGTTTTTTTTTATCTGGTTAAATAAAGGTTTAATAAAAAATAAAAATAAAATAAAAACAAAACATTATAATAACTTAGCCTTGACTTACTTGACCCTCTTCTGAGTCTTTAAACACTGATGGCTCTAACAAACTCTTTGTGCGTCTGATTCATGAAAGCCCCACCTGTAACCAAGTCCCCGATGAGCCACTGCCAACATCCTGGTAGCAGAAATTGCTGTGGGACCTTTAGAGGTCACATGTCCATGTTTGTCAAGATGATGGCAACCTTAGTTGAAGAAATGTCCAACCACACTGCATTATTTTGGGGTCTGCAGCAGATCGGGGCTGCTCATAGACAGGTAAAAATTCAGATTGAGCTTCAGTGTGCAGGGATCCGTAATGACACCATGAGCAGATGTTGATAACTCTCTGCTCTCTGGGTGACACGCACCATCATTTAAAAGCCATAGAGAGGCAAAAGCTGCAGTGAGTAAGTGCAGCAAATAAGAGATTGGAAAGTAATTTTAGGACTGAAGGGAAAAGGAACAAATAAACATCAGAAAAGAGACGGAGGTAGTTACTTGGCTCTGAGATGTCACTTAAGAAGAAAGTGCTGTCAGTAAAAGTGAAAA
This sequence comes from Kryptolebias brasiliensis, assembly GCA_028566095.1. Lineage (NCBI taxonomy): Eukaryota > Metazoa > Chordata > Actinopteri > Cyprinodontiformes > Rivulidae > Kryptolebias > Kryptolebias brasiliensis. Next base: position 24,180,987 of record JAOXNZ010000012.1, on the reverse strand, counting down.
TCTGAAGCACAGCAGGGAAAATTCTGAGAAAAAAAGAAAAGGTTTCTTTGTGACTTCAGCTTGTCACCTTCAGGTTTTAAATTTAGATGAAAGGCATTCAGTTTTAAAAGTTCCCTCAATTTTTTTCATCTTTTTAATTTCCCTCTAATTTCACTTCCTTTTTTGAAGACATTCATCTAGTTTTAAAATCCTTAAACCTCATTGCAAAGGTGGGATTTATTCCTAAAAGCCACATTTGAAGTTAAAATGAGTCACCACTTTAGAGGTCTTTGGATTTAGTCCTGTCAGTCAGACATAAAGTCCTATCAACAAATTTTAATGAATCTTTCAGAAATATTTATTGGATGTGCAAGTATAAATAGTTAAATGTTGCATTCAATCCAATTCAAGATGGCTGCCACAGCAAAACAATCTTAGCAAACATAAAATTGTCTATAACTCAGTCAATTTGACAAAGATTGAGCTTAAATTTGGTGTGGTAATAGCTGAGACAAATCGCCATTTTAGAATCTTAGTGCAAACTGATCGCACTAGATCTGTGTTAAAAACTTTGCCATTAACTGTTGAAATCAACTTTGTCTGTCTGTTAGCAAAATATCTTATGAACCAGTTTAATAAAACTTTCAGAAGGTAATCACATCTACACTTTATTAACCTCTAGAACAGTCATTAACAACACATACTTCAAGCACTAACAGTTCATACAAGATTACAGGAGATATTGGTTAGCTTTATCAATGCCAGGCTTTTAATTCCAAATAAGTAGGACACACGCACTGTTTCCATGAACAAATCTTAATTTCTTCATTTATCACAAAGAAGGAACAGGTAGGGTCAAAGGTTAAAGGTGTGTTTAGCAGAGGAATTAGCAAGTCTTGTTTGGTAAAGAAGGTACATTTCTAGTTGTAACAAGTGACACAAAGGCAAACCTTCTATGGCGCAAGTTAGAAGGCACTTCCATAAGTTACTAATTTGTACTTTGTACTACTGGCTCCTGGTGTGCAGGGAGCAAAAGTTGAGAAAAAAAACCCCATCTAATAAACAAACCAAGAACATGAAACACAGAACTACAACAAAACTCAAAATGACAGTGACCCCCTCCAAAGGGGCAGCTGCCATTCTGTATGAACCATTAGCCTGTGCAGCATTCAGAGCCTTCTGCAGTGCTCAGCTGGCAACGAGTTAGAATTTGGAAACTCTTCAAACCCCTAAGCCCTCTGTTCATTTTTGGAACTTCTGCCTGGCAAAAGTGAATTCAATCTATAAAAATACCTAAACTGTGAAGGAAACTGAACAATTTTGAGTTTTATGTTGTTTGGGACTGTTTTAAAATGGCCCTGACTTTTGCAACAAGCTTTTGCAACTAACACTGAATGACACACAGTCATTGCATATTGACAGTCAGTCAGCACAATGAATCTACGTTTCACTGAAGAAACATTTATCTCACATAGATACACAGCTGAATGTATCTATATCTGAGATACACTACCCTTGAGTACTCAACAAGTTACAAAAAAGTTGCTTTTCAACACAAATGTGTCAATCACTCAACATCTAGATCCACTGGAAAAGCAGCAGACTGTAACCGTCTGTTTTCCCTCACAGAGACCTATATGTTTGTGTCTGACAAAACTTCCATGAAATATACACTTGAATCCAAATCAAATACAATATATATTTTTATTATTATTGGTGACCCAATCATTCTGAGAGACCAAAAGAGACTATAACAGAAACTTCTGGGTTTCTCTTTGGAAAGTTAAAATAAAAGTGTGTGTTTTCACACACCGGCTGCAATGTGCTAAAAGAACCATAGTAAAAACTAACAAAACAGTCTGATATCTAAAACTAAATATATGCTGATACTGCAGAGCAGCTCTGTAACACTTAATGTAAAACAAATATGACAAGAAATATTCTGGAGAGAAAATCCATCAATGTCTAAAAGTCACTTATGTGAAAAGATCAACAAGGTGAAATGTGTGGAAATACAACACATGGAAAAGAGTTTTATTTATGTTCAGGTGATTGTAAAATGTTTCAGCAGCAAATATTTTACTCCCCAAGAACTTTCTGAAACTGACTCTAGTTATAATTAGGGCCTAGCATTCCTTGAAGGAATGCATATTGCCCGCCAACTTTAATGCCACAGTTTTAGGCTAAGATAATTTTATGATAAAAAATGATGGTGTTATGACCGTTTTGGTCAAATGTTGAAAATAACATTCTACATCAGGCGTAGGCAATCCTGGTCCTCGAGTGCCACTATCCTGCATGTTTTACTTGTTTCCCTGCTCCAACACACCTGATTCAGT
>JAOXNZ010000012.1:24141949-24153283 GCA_028566095.1 Kryptolebias brasiliensis | reverse complement strand
ATGGATGGATGGATGGATGGATGGATGGATGGATGGATGGATGGATGGATGGATGGATGGATGGATGGATGATACTACGTATGTTAATATTTCATGGTATTTACTGTCTAATCATGTTTATATGGCCAGTCAAAATAATACAGACTTTACAGCTCAGGTTCTATAAAGATTATTATGGTTTCATGATGTGGAAATGTTTTATACTTAAACAGAATGTACCCAACTTTATTACAGTGGCTTTGACATTTACTTGGTACCAATAACAATTGTTTACAAGAAATCATTTAACACCTTTTTCTGGTATAAGGTGGGGTACACAATAAAACCATGAGTGTTACTCAGTAACTTCAAATTACAGTGTTTTCCAGTTTATATGTCTTCAGTTGTTGTATTATCTAACTGTAAAGCAACTTCAAAAGGCCACAGTCTGAATTTGTTTGCTTTACTATTTCTTGTTTTTGTTTTTTTTCTTTTATTTAGTAAGTTTCTCTGATACGAACCTTTAACATAAAGGTCACTGGATCAATAGTGTGATGTACTGAAACTGTCTTAAGCACCAAGACCATTTGAGTGTTTCCTAACCAGAAGCCTTGACTGAACACAGTGTATTGAGGACCACTTTATGTCCAAAAGTTCACGCATTATGTGGAGAGGTATCAAGGCCATAACCAACTACAAAGGCAGCACACCACTGACCGACCATGATGCTGTGCTCCAAGACGCTTTGAATGAATTCTTTGCATGCTTTGACACTCCAATTAGCAGTACAACAGCCTCAATCACTGCATCAATCAAGCAGGTGTCCACCCTGGTCCTGCAACAACACTAGGTGAGATTGACTCTAAAGATGATCACCATCACCAAAGCTTCAGGACTGGTTGCCAAGTCAGAATCTGAAGTCATGTGCAGAACAGCTGGCAACCATGTTCGCAAACATCTTCAACCTATTTTTAAAGCAGGCTGTGGTCCCAACATGCCTCAAGTCCACCACCATAGTGCCTGTGCCGAAGAAACAAGCAGTGAAGTGCCTAAACAACTATCACTCGGTTGCCCTTACACTAATAATAATGAAGTGCTTACAGAAGCTGGTCCTGCATTAGATCAAGGATGCCATTCATGCTGATCTGGACAGCCACCAATTCGCTTATAGAGTGAACAGTTCAACAAAAGATGCCATCTCAACTGCATTGCATCCAAAACTGTCCCACCTGGGACAACACCCTAACACCTATGTTAGGATGCTATTTGTTAATTTTTACTTTGGCCTTCAACACAATCTCTCCCCATAAACTAATAATCAAGCTTGGCCACCTGAGACTAGACACCACATTTTGCTCCTGGATTCACAGTTTTTTCACCTGCAGACCACAGAATATCAAAGTGGAAGATCTCATCAACTTCTACTGGAGTACTGTGTTACTGCAACACAGTCTGGTTCTCCAGCTGCACTGCTGAAAACATAAGAGACTTTGGAAGAGATTATTGGTGCACAGCTTCCCTTCCCAGCCTGGACTTGTTTATGCAGGCCAGCTGCGGAAAAATGCCAGCATCATTGCCAGAGACCCCACCCATACGGGACACAGACTCTTTGTCCCCCTTCCATCAGCGAAAAGTTTCCAGACTTTAAAATCACAAACCAGCAGATTGCGGAACAGCTTTTTCCCAAGATCTGTTGCCTCCTTCACCCCCCCATGCCCCATGATTGTTTTTGCGTTGTTGCTGAAGGTTGTGAGTTGCCGCACAAGTTTACAAGTTTAGTTGTATTTGGACAATGACAATAAAGTCTTTTAATCTTTAATCTTAGTCTATGTGGAGAGTTTTAAAGATTTTCCTTTCCCTCTTATCAGCTGTATCAAAATCAAAGACAGAGTCAGAATGCCAAAAGGTGAACAGTAACTGCTTTTAGGCCACATGCCTGACAAAGTTTTAAAGCATGGACCATCCAGCATTGTCATTTTGTACATTTTAATTTAATTTTTGTTAAATATAAAAAACTTATTGTGTCCAATAATGGTCCATATACCAAAGTGAACAATTGGTGTAGCACATATAGCTCGCAAACCATATATAAAGGGACTCCCATCTTTTCAATTCACAAATTTTACAGATAATGTAGTTTTGTCTTTTTATTATTTATTATTAATACTATTACTTATTATTACTTCCTATTACTTTTTCACAGCATGTTGTAAGTTGTTAAGGTGCCTAAGTTACAAAATGAAACTAATGTTTCTTTCACCTATAAAAAACAGTTTATCAAATCCTAAATCTTATCTTAATGAACACATTGGTGTCTTCTAAAGTTTCACCTAGGTAACCTTTCACTCCAAGTTAAACATAAATGTTTTTGATTTGTTGATTTGATGTTTTTGATGTTTTAGTATTAAGACCCTGTTTTCAGAAAATCCAAATGTAAGTTTGGTCATTTAAATAATGTTTATTAATGTTGCATGTTGCATTGTGTATGATCACTGGTAAAACACGTGTTTGACTGAACTTTCCAATTTGTTGTCTCATTTGGGAGGACAAATTATAAACTAGAAAAGGAAAATCGCTCTATAAATTCCTCATTCTAAACCCCAAGTACATTTACTTTTAAAGAAAATGCAAAGAATTTAAAAAGAAATTCCAACCTTGATCTTTTTGACAATTCATTAAACTCTGCACCTTCAGGCAGTCATAACAAATATGTGGATCAGTGAACTGGTAATGCTGTGGGTCTTTCGTGAGACATTCAGTGGGAATTTCTTTTAACTAAGTTTACGTAAAATACTTGGGTTTTACTTTACTCAAAGTGTTTCTTATCGACAGACACCTGTTTTCAGATTATTGATGCCCCTTGACATGCCATAATAAGGTTTTATTTGTCTGTAGATTCGCTGCATGTTAAACATCTGGGGAGTGATCTTGTACCTGAGGCTGCCTTGGATCACAGCTCAGGCTGGTATCGGTATGTTTAACTTTACTTTGCTTGAGTCACTTTAAAGTGTTTCTTTAGCTATAGATGAAGTAGCGGAACACAACAATCATATCTGGATCGATATCAGTCTAACTTTTAATACAACTGCTTTTAAAATTGGACAAAGAACTTCTCCGTGTGCTTCAAAGTGGAGACTCTGAGAGTGTTGTGGATGAGAAAAAACTAACTGAAGTCCTGGTGCACCTTCCAGTTTTTTGTACTCAAAAAAAAGTGGTGTACTTCATTTTCTATGTAAAAGTTCAGATGTATCCAAATAAAATGACCATGGAAACATCAGTCAGTGTATCGCATTTAGGCGTTGATTAAATGATTAAATGTCAGCATTTTAAATGTCAAGTTTAACTACAAAAGTTTTTATTTAAGGACATATTTTCATTTTATAATACAGTTGATTAAATATATATGTTAAGAATTCTAATCTTAAGTAAAAATCTTCCACATTTTTTTCATTTACTCAGACAATTTTCAGCATAAGAAATATAGCTTTTTCATATTGTGTTTGGATTTGCTGAATGCCTATCAAACTGTTAATATTAGATTTAATTTGGTAGCACCTCTGTACATCAGAATGCCTCAACCTTACCCTTTTCCCGGCGCAATTCTGCATTAGTTTACAATAATAGTGTGTGTTATCCATGTAAGTTATGGGTAGCATCACTTCTACCTTGATGTCTGACTATGTCTAACTATTTTTTGCTTCATACACATTGTCCTTCCTCTTGCACTTGGCAGTAATGCCAGAGAACAGCATGCTGAACAGTTTTTACAGCCCAATACCTTATTAAGGGCATCTACAACTCACATTCAATAAAATTCCTCTTTTTCCCACATGTAGCCATGGTTTTTAATCATGCAGAGAGGAGAATCACACATGCAGGGCTAATTTGCATCTTTGTGAATATTTGAATTGAAGCATGTCACAAGAGGTATAATTTGTGCTCAGTCCCACATTGACCGAGATGTACAAAGAAAATGTGCTTGAATTTATGCATATGAGCAGTTTCATATATCTGGATGTTTTTGTGCATACACTGTTTTCTCTATTTAAGCATACACAATGTTTCAGTAAAAAATCCATGCAAATATTTGTACTTGGGATCCCTGTTTTTTATGACAACCAAGGATTCTTTGGCATTAATATTCTTCATTATCTCCTACACTGACAGCAGAGTAGATAAACCCCCTCATTATCATCTGCTCATTTTGACACAGAGAAAGAGAGAAAAGACACTCTAAGATCTTCTTAAGTTAGTGAGTTAAATGTTTGGTAAATCTCTCTGGTTTTTCTCTCTCTCTGGCAGGTTTGACTTGGGCTATTATCCTATTGTCCTCTTCCATAACTGGGATCACTGGACTCTCAACCTCAGCCATAGCCACCAACGGCAAAGTCAAAGGAGGTTTGTCCTCTATGTCACTGAAGCAACAACCTATCTAGTCATTTATTTTTTTATTTTTCAGTGCTCAGTCTGATTCTTCTCCTTGTAATCTTAGGTGGGACCTACTTTCTGATTAGTCGCAGCCTCGGCCCAGAGCTGGGTGGCTCCATCGGTCTGATTTTTGCCTTTGCCAACGCAGTAGCTGTGGCCATGCACACTGTGGGCTTTTCTGAGACTGTCACTGACCTCATGAGAGTGAGAAGCATGAAATCTGTCATGTCTGTGCAAATCAGCTTTTACAGGTATACCACACAGTAAACAGAAGCTCTTTAAATGCCCTATTAAACTTCTTCCTCAGGAAAATGGAGCTGTCATGGTGGACCGAACCAATGACATCCGCATCATCGGTATCATCACTGTAACATGTCTGCTGGGTATCTCAATGGCTGGCATGGCGTGGGAGTCAAAGGTGAGACTGAAATGAGACTTTGTTGTATTTATGACTAGTTGGAACTTTAAATGGGCACCTATTCTCTATTAGCATAAAAACAGTGTGCTCTAGTCAAACAGGCCTTTCAAAACTGGTACGTCATCAGCAGGCATATACGAGCCATTCCTGTCAGAAAATATCACTCCACATCTATACAGCACTGCTTACTGTTTCTTCCACAGGCCCAGATTCTGTTCTTCCTGGTCATCATGGTGTCATTTGCCAGTTATATTGTTGGAACAATCATGCCTGCTTCACAAGAGAAACAAGCCAAAGGTTTCTTTAGCTACCGAGGTAACTTCTTTGTAAAGTTCTTTGCTGACAAATTACTTGACATCCCTTGACAAGTTAAGCAACTTTGATGATTATTTGGTGGCCAGTACAAGACCTTTCTTCAAATTATGATTAATTTTAAGTCGTGCCAGCTAATGAGACTTTTCTTGCCACACTTCTTCATTAAACTTGACTATTTCATCTCTAACAGCGGATATCTTTGCAACCAATTTTGTGCCTGACTGGCGGGGACCAGGCGGCAGCTTTTTTGGCATGTTTTCCATCTTTTTCCCATCTGCTACGGGCATCCTGGCAGGAGCCAACATCTCTGGAGATCTAAAGGTATGTTTGTTTATTTTTCTTTGCTTATTTTCTTATTCCAGTCTTGTATAGGTACACATTTGCCTATGTGCTGTACGCAAGCATACATTGTTAATACTGTGGTTGATAACTCAGAAAGTTAACAGTGGTGTACTTTAAGAAGTGTGATGTTTATGTTCTTATTGTCCCAGAATCCAGCAGTGGCAATACCTCGAGGGACACTAATGGCAATATTCTGGACTACAATGTCCTACCTGATCATTTCTGCAACCATTGGTAAACCTCAGGCCACCAAAACATGCATATCCACTACTTTTTTAGTACTGACCAAAGTATCCTTATGGTTATGACAATATTTTGATTAACTAGATGGATACTGATTGATTAAGCTGAATCTATACCAAGTAAAAATTTGGGTTTGAAGTTCAAACTTATATTATTCATTAGCAAGTAGTAGCAAAGTGACTGTGCTTCTTCAAAAACTTATAACTTGCAATACTTCTATTATATTTATTTTGTTTACATATTCACTAATGGGTGTAACTAATAAAAGTGCATCTTTCTATTTCCTTCACCTGAAGGGTCCTGTGTTGTTCGGGATGCATCTGGCTCGATAAATGACACCCTGACCTCATCCATCGAGTCCTGCGTTGGTTTACCCTGTCAGTACGGATGGGACTTCACAGCATGTACCATTAATAACACGTGCACATTCGGCATCAGTAACTACTATCAGGTCAATACAAACTCAAACACACAAGGCACAAAAATTATAACTCTTCTTTAAAAATTACAACTCTTTAATCATTCTTAATTTTTAATGAAAAGTCTTATTGAACATTTATATCATTAAACAAACTAGAAGGAAAAACTGATCATATCCTTAAATTTAAAAAAGGCTAGAGGAATAGCATTTTCTGTGAAAATGCAGATTTGAATGCTGAGTGCTGAATAACTGCTGAAATTTGCTGAAGAAGCTAAAGGAAGCTGAACACTACCTAAATATAGCAAAATGCAAGCTAAAAGTAGCAAAATTGCTGCTAAAAGGTAAAAATAGCAAAAGGCTATGTAAAATCAAAAAGCTAGCTAGAAGCCTTAAGTTCTAAAAGTTAAGCTAGAAGCTAAAAGTAGCATTTGGCTAGCTAGAAGCTAAAAATAGCGTAAGAAAAAAGAGCAAGTACATTAAAGATGATTTCAATTAAAACAATGTTTTTAAAGGAATAAAATAGATCTCAATGTATTTCTATGTGAAAAATTATGTAAATAATGTTCAATCTTTTGAAAAGTGTTAATCCTACAAAATCCTAAATTATCTAAACATTTTCGTATGTGGTTGGCTAAAATAGCACACAGTATGCAAAAGTAGTTAGAATGCAAAAGAACATACGAACAAAGTCAACAATAGTGTATGCTACTTGTTTTCACACTGAATGCTGATTCAGCCTTCACACAATAAGATGAGTGTAGTAGAGACCAGAAGGAAATGTGGAAAGGGAGAGGTGCATTTTCTGTTTACATTAGACTGTCACATTGACATGTTGCAGGAAAGTATCAATAAAATAGCGTAGGAGATTTCTGTGCCCCGGTGAGAGAGCTGAGGCTAATGTGTAAAAACCTCTCTGTGACAGACAATGAGCATGGTGTCAGCCTTCTCTCCGCTCATTACTGCTGGTATTTTTGGAGCAACTCTGTCCTCTGCTTTGGCCTGTCTGGTGTCAGCTCCTAAAGTCTTTCAGGTACAAACACACACTCAAACAACTGAGAGGAGATATAGTGTCCTCTTTACAGCCAAGAAAAGATAAACACAATTTCCTGAGTCTTGTTTGTTTGTTTCTGCTGTCACTTCTTCCTCTCAGTGTCTCTGCAAGGACCATCTCTACCCTCTCATTGGCTTCTTTGGCAAAGGTTATGGCCAAAACAATGAACCGCTCCGAAGCTACCTACTGACATACATCATAGCTGCCTGCTTCGTCATCATTGGTGAGTATTTTAAGAGATCCTGATCTCTGAGTAAATGTATCAGCCTATAAAACTCAAATAGTGCTGACTTAACTTCCAGAAACATTTAAATGAGATTACAGACTGAGATATTTTCTTTGTAGACCAGAAAATGTACCCTCTCCTTAAACTAAGACTAAATTCTCAGTTTTTCTTAACAGTAAATAAAGTTATGGTGTGTAATAAATTTTAAAATAAAGTTCCTAAAAGTTTAATTTGATTGTATTAAAACATTTTTAATTTTTTAATCAAATTTATTACACAAATAAATCAGTTAGATATCTATTTATTTATAATTATTCTTCTTAATAATCTCATAAATTTATTAACTGAAATATATTTAGAAAACACTGAATAATTTGATTGTGACAGAAATTTGTCAAACAAGAAAGGCTGCTTGCCTAAGAGATGAATGTAAAACCTTATTGTTTTCTTGTTTTACCTCCTGCCAGCCGAGCTGAACACTATCGCACCCATCATCTCCAACTTCTACCTGTGCTCCTACGCTCTGATCAACTTCAGCTGCTTCCATGCCTCCATCACCAACTCACCAGGTAGAGCCTCCAGACTTTGTACACTTACCTTTAACAAACAGAAAGGTGCAGTAAATGCTTGACCGGGTAAAGGTACAAAAAGATCAATGTATGAGAAACGTAATATTTTATGTGCCACAAAATGATGAAGAGAAGTGCTTGCAGACAGTTTTGATGTTTGTTGACTGCTGCATCCTAAATATTAATTATATTAAACTAACAAAAAACAGCTTGTGTCCCATACAAAAAATGGATGTAGTCATTCTCTATGTCCAATCAGTATTCAGTATTCAGTATCAGTATAATACTTCCAACATTTTCAACAAAATCACTTGTGGCTCCAAAATGATTATGATTGCAACTACAAAATTTCAAACAAGATGCTCAGATAAAAAGGACAGGGATTGATACCGATACTGTGGTGAACCACCAGAGGGCAGTAATAACATTTTGGCTTAACTGCTGGTTCACCCTCAGATGATCTGTTATCACTTAAAATCAAGAGAAAATATGAATGTGGATTAAAAATTAGCAATGAAAGCTATCATCAAAAATTTAAGATGTAGCTGTCTGGTTGTTCTTGTAATCTGTCTTCCACATGTTAATGTTGCTGAGAAATGTTGTTTGGAAAAGGCTTATAAGCATAAGACTGTCACTAAAAATGTGAAATCTTTTTTGATCACATTTGTTTTCACAAATGCATTTTTCCTTTATTATGATGCAACATCTTGTGGCTAAACTAATTAGTAAATTAACTAATTCCACAGCTTAAAATGAAATGTAAACAATATGCAGACTTTCAGGGAGTCTGTGACTTTGTCGAGTAGGAACTGGAAATACCTCAGACTAAATTTCAACATGTGAATATTCATGAAATGCCTGAAGACTCATCAGACATTTCTCATACATTCATCTTTAGTCATGATGTGATTTAACTCCTTCCGGCTCTTATTTAATAAAGTTTGTGGATTTTGTTTTCCCTCAATGTTGTTTTTTTTCTCTTTCGTTATATATCATGCACACACTTATTCACACTGAATATTAGTATTAAGCAGGACTTACTGATCTTGTGACAACACAAAAAAATATTTTCCTACTGTGTTACCATGTAGAGTCTGTGTTTTGTTAACATGCATGTGTGTGTACAGGTTGGCGTCCATCCTTCAGGTTCTACAGTAAGTGGCTCTCTCTGCTGTGTGCCGTGTGCTGTGTGGTGATCATGTTCCTACTTACTTGGTGGGCAGCTCTTATCGCCATTGGTGTTGTTCTGTTCTTCTTGGGGTACACACTCTACAAAAAGCCAGGTAACATCACACACAAACATGTCATTAGAAGTGCAGTGCAGAGACACACTGCTGCTTCACTCAGTGCCTTTCTTGTCTTTAGAAGTGAACTGGGGCTCATCGGTGCAGGCGAGCTCCTACAACTTGGCTTTGAATCAATGTGTAGGCCTCAACCTTGTGGAGGACCATGTCAAAAACTACAGGTCAGTCAAAAGTATTACAAAAATGTCACTGCTGCTATTTGTGAAACAGATTCACTACATCAAAGGACAATCATTCAACTGATAGTAAAAGAGTTTGATTTTTGCCATTCAGGCTCAGATTGTTGTATTTTTCTCGTATCAGAAGCAAGCTGAGAAACTGGGAACCCAAATAAAAAAAAAAAGATCTTTTCAATAAACTCAGCTCTAAATAAACTACTCCATATCTGTCTGTGAATGTTTCAGACCCCAGTGTTTGGTGCTGACGGGACCTCCCAGCAGCCGTCCGGCTCTTGTGGATCTCGTCAACTGTTTTACAAAAAATCTCAGCCTCATGATGTGTGGAAATGTAGTCACTGTACGTACAGCTTTTAAAAAATAACAAGACATTTTAATATCTTCAGTGATTCACCTAAAAGACTGTAACGCTTTGCCATTTTTCCCTGTGTGTCTCAGGCCGACTCATCTCCATCAGTTGTAGAAAAGGCGAACAGCAACAGTCACGTCCTCTGGTTGAACCAAAGGAAGATCAAGTCGTTCTACAGAGGAGTGGTGGCTGAAGAGCTCCGATCTGGGGTTAACATGCTTCTACAGGTCAGAGCTTCACCCCACTTTACAATGTTATTTTAACCCTTGTGTGTCAATTATAGATAACTTGAGCTAACACTGAGTTCAGTCTGAAGAGAGCCAAACTTACAGGTTTATGAGCTGAAAATATAGAGATCATAAACATTGATCTCAGTGGTTTTATTCCTAATGGGATTAACAAAGTTAAGACCATGATGGCTAGTGCTGTGTTGAGGGAAGCTTTCCAACTAATCAGTAAGAAGGTGAACTACTGACCTTTCTATTGTTTCTGGTCTTCTTATATTGTTGCTTACTGTTCACCAGGGGGCAGGTTTGGGTCGGATCAAGCCAAATGTTCTGCTGATGGGCTTCAAGAAAGCCTGGCGCAGCGACCCACCTCTGGCTGGACACACCTACATAGAAATCCTGCAGTGAGTACATCAAAAACTACTATGTTATTTAGTTTATGACCATTAACTGCAACACATGTTGAAAAAGATTAATTACATGTCCAGAAAAAGCTGTTATTAAAAACCTTTTTTTGTATCAGAACAAAATTAAGCTTATTTCATTTGCCCCATTTGTGTTTCAGTGATGCATTTGACCTGCAGTATGGTGTGTGCATCGTAAGACTGAAAGAGGGGTTAGATGTCTCCAATCCATCTCAATCACATGGTGAGTATTCATTGACTTTAAACAGAACACACAGTCAAAATTAATGTAATGCCACCATTAAGCTCTTGACTGGTGCAGCTGCTTCTTAGTTTCCATGTCAGTGTGTTTGTGAGGGAGTTTGGGAAACCGCAGCCCACTTTCATCCATCATCATTTAAGTGGCTAAATGTGATTAAATATAGATTCATTTTTTAATTTCAGTTAATGAAGCTTTTGATGGGGGACGGGACAGTATAAGCACCATCTCTACCCCTTCACGCATTCAAACAAGCGTTACATGTATGTACAGTATGTATGAGCATACACAAATGCATTTTTTAAAAGTACATCTCTATGTTTTGTGTGAATATCTTATTTGTTATGTATTTATTTGTTTGCAGCTTCTGTCACTGTTGAACCTGAGCCTCAGCCCAGTACTGTTTTCCAGAAAAAACAGGAAAAGAAGACTATTGATGTGTATTGGCTGTCTGATGATGGAGGTGTGATTGTAATTCACTGAATGTTTTCATTTATCATTAATTGTATGAATGCTGAAATCAGTAGTCACACAATTGTTTTTTAGTTATAGTTTCTTTGATTTTTTTTTGCAGTCAACCTACTTCCGCATACTTCCACATACTTTGTACTATCATATGTATA
>JAOXNZ010000012.1:24125954-24136528 GCA_028566095.1 Kryptolebias brasiliensis | reverse complement strand
CAGTTTTAGGTCTGATTCAGATTTGAATCTTAATTACATTCATTTTTTCCTAATTTTGTCAGTTCTTTTTAGTACTTTTGTGCTTTGTGGTGTCTTCATTTTTTGAATTTGTAATTAACCAGAACATTCTTACCTGGACAAGCCAAAGCTGGTCAATTTACTGTGGATAGTGTCCTCACTTTTACCTGCCAGCTAATTTAATGCTTTAATTCCCATTTAAATGTGAACCATTCAGTGACAGAAAGTGGAGAGGTCTGGCCTAAAACGATGCAAACAGCTGTCATCAGCACAAATCAGTCCTCAGCACAATTCACAAAAAGAAAGAAAAACAAAAGAACATGATACAGTTTCCAAAAATACATAAACAGATTTGTTGCATAAAACTACAACAGAACAAGCTATTTCTTTCTATATAAATCATTGAATAACACAGTTATGTCAGTCATTGTGTTAAAAAAATTACTTACTTTTTTGAAAAGAGCAATTTTCTGTCCAAATGCAAACGCACTCTTTTTCTGTGAGTCTGTAAACATCGATTGTGATAGTTTTAACTTGGATCTTGAGCTATAAATTTATTTAAAAGGAATAAGCATACTTTATGATTAGATTTCTTTAGGTTTAGACACAAGGGTTGGATTGTTTACTCAATGCAGCTGTTTTTATAATTTAAAAACTGCACATTTTATAGCGCAGAATTAAAGATTTATAGGTGGTTTGCAGGCAGGTGTGGCTTTGATGGGACACATCGTTCCTTCAGACTTTAACTGAGCTGATGGAGACTGGAGGGTTTATGCTTCGATATGAGGAATGAGTGAAAATAGCAAATGAGATGTGGCCGAGCATGAAAGGCTGTAGTTAAGGAGTAAAACCTAGTTTCCTTGTAAAGTTAATGATTACTGATCAAAGCTATCTAATCTCTGGGAAATTAGCCATGTGTTTTTTTTTTTTTTTTTTTGGCTGGCTCAGTCAGCATTGTGAAACAAGTCAGCATCATATTTATTTGCATGTATGCAAGCAAGACAATTAGGGAGAATCCACACAGAAAATAAGAGAAAAGTCATTTAAATTAGTTTAGGCCTGTTACAGTTGGCAATTATTTGTTCAGCTGAAAATAATTGAGAAACTCTTCATCATGTCTGAATCATGACCTCCTTCACCCGTGTAGAAACAATGTAGTGCAACCTTAGACATATTAAAATACTAGACCAACTGTCCCTGAAGACAGCAGGATCCAGTTTATGGAAGCTGCCATGTTGTGTTTTCGGAACCAGCATCTGCGTGCTGTCAATGTGGGGCTTTAAGTCCCGTCTACACCCCCGCATACAATCATGGTGTCACACGATTCATTTTTTAGCTAAACATGTCATAAAAATCTATATTTGAACATGCAGCAGCAAGGTAAGAACCACAGGAATCAACAAGAGTCAACAACTGAAAAATTTATCCTATGTGTATTTTTTAATTTTTTATTTTACCAACAGCAATGTCCCGTTATTTGAAAGTACCCAATATGTCATTTACTACTGCTATTGTTTAAAAATAAACCAAACAGGTCAATCCACTGTGAACATCTTATCTGTCACTGTTTTTGTTCCATAAGATTTAACTAAAACCCATTTAATTGTTTTTAAGGCTGTGTCTGATCAGAGGCTGATCTACGCTGGCAAACTGCTTCTTGATCATCTGCATATCAAAGATCTCTTCAAACAGGTGTGTTTGCGGTACTTTTGTTTTCTCCTTCAAATTGTCTGAACTGTCTAGATTCTCCTAGAACTTAACTTAACACAAACTTTCTGTAAGTTACTTATATGCCAAACTAGGGTTAATGAAGAGGAGATAACTGACTTCACCTGCTGTGTTTAGTTCAGTTACTGAGAAACATAAATTCCAAGCTAACCAACCTTTTTTACCAGCTTACTCTGAAAGTTTTGACATGGAGTTGAGTAGTTAACCAGATAAACCCAGTTTTACTTGTCAGTGTTTCCCCCTCACACTCTGGACTGGTTTCACCCAGACCAATGTAAATTTTAAAGATGTAGCTCAGCTTTCATGGGCAGTAAAGTCACCCGACATTAGCACAGTGTTCAGTAAACACAAAATAAACTGGATTAAGGCTGCATGCAAATGATGCAAATAAAAATAAAAGGTCAGCACAGACACAGTAGTACCTTACGCTGGAGATTTGATAAACGTTGAATTTGTTAAGCAAATTATTATCGGGAAATGAAAAAGCCTGCTGTGCTTAAGCTGCTTAACTTTTTGTTTAAGTAAAGTAAAATAATCCGGAAGAATTTATTCAAATTATTGCATTTTAGAGAGCAATAGACCAGTTTAGATTTTGCAGTATTGTTTTTTGTTTGTTTATGATAGTTAAATAAACTTAAAAGATGTTTTCTCCACAGGTAGATTTTGTGTAGTGGTGATATTACTGCGATTGTTAAAGGTTTTAGTTTAGGGTGACCCTGCCCTACTTGCTTTAAAACAAATAACCTTACAAATATTGTTTCAGCCTACATGACTGAAGAACGAACAGTTTGTTGTGTTTAACCCTGTTCTGCTGTTAAATTTATGTTTCTAGCTTCATTTAGGGTTATTGTTGTATACACGCGAGCTTACTTTGCTGTATGTTTTAACTCACATTTTCACTTTTCCAGATTGACACCACTCCCACACTGCATCTGGTTTGTCCGATGAGGAATCCACCCCTAGAATCAGTGGCAGCTGGAGCTAAGGTGAACATTCATCAAAAACCTAAGTGGGAGGTTTTCTTGTTTTCGTGGCTTTTTGTTTGTGTTTGTTCAGTTTTTTCACAGCCTCATGGAGAATTACACGGCTGGGTTTGGTGTGATTTGATAAATAAAATGCTTCTCTGCTCTGAACTAGCAAGCAGCTGCAATGGCAGAACAGATGATTTCAAGTTAATTCAAAGGTTGCATAGAAGGTTAAGCACATGCCATTTATGATAGTTTAATAAATTGTTTAAATTACTATATTTTGAGTGTTTTTTTTTTTTCCTTCAAATGTGAGGGGCCAAAACCAGTTCCAGGTTGAGTTTCACAGTTTAAAAAGAAGCTTAATTTATACCTTTATATCTTAAAAGTGTTCAGTGAAACTTCTGTGGGTTTTATTTTCAAATTGTGACACACCCCAAGCAAAGCAAGGGTTTCAGTTTGTCGTCTGATTGACAGTTTGTTTCCTTTGCTCATTGTCTTTGTTTGTTTTACAGATTTAACTTCCTTAATTTATAGTCAAGTAGAGACTTCTAGTTAAAGCTTTATTTTAAATTTAATTTAAGTTACTTTGCAGTCAATATTTGCTTAAATTATGTGATTTATCTTTGTGTTTGAAAATGTACTGGCTTTAATATTTGGTTTTAAAAATTGTGGGAGACATTTTTAGTCAGAACAAACAGGCTAGAACTTTTAACAAAATAAATAAATTACATAGAAAATCTCTGGGCTGCAGGTGCACTCCTTCATGTTCTCCATGTTCTCCTTCACTGCCAAAATGCTATGAAGTGGAACTGTTCTGCTTCAGCTGGCATCCTTCAGAACAGCAACAGTTTCAAGATCACAGCCAAAGATAAACACATCAGTTTCAGAATATGTTCTTACTCGAGCTGATGCTTAAAACCCTCACAGTGGTTTTAAATCTTGCCTGGTGAAACAGATTTGTCTCACGGTATCAGTCACATTTTTTAATTCTGCTTGCCTCTGCAGACCAGACAGACAGGACAGCCACATTTCTCCAGTCCAAGGCCCTCTTCAGCTTCACCTGTTCAGACTCAGAGCACAGCAGAACTGAGGCAGAGGAGGCAGACGTCTTCGTCCTCATCTGCTGCTCCAACCAACGCTCAGACTCCAGCAACTCCACAGGAAACTCCTGCGTGGCCCCCGACGGCAATGTAAGCTGTAAAAGAAGAACTTTGAAGTTAGTTAGGAAGTATTTTAATCAGGATACAGGTGAAAAGCAACAGAATGATGCTGCAAAAGGGAAGATTCTTTATCCAATTTAACCAAAGTGCATCAAAATCATATTATATTTAGCTGCCATCTGTGATAGAATATTTATGAAAGGGTTTATGTGCAGTCCTTTCAACTTCAAGCTGACTTGGAAAGAAGTATTCAGATGCATAAAGAGGCATTTTTCCCATCTTTTGTTGTTGACAGATATTCAGATGGTAACAGATTCTGTTTCCTTGCAGGGCTGGAGCATCACACTTGACCCATCCAGCCTTTCCAGCCTTATCCCTGTACAGCCCTCAGCAGCTGCTGTGGCTCCAGCATGTCTATGCAAGACAGTATTACATGCAGTAGTAGGTGTTAATTATTATCTTAAAGCAATAACTAATTCCTCTTTTTAAATTTGTCTTTTGGAAACTCTAACTCTAATTTTGCCTTCACAGCCACGCAGCTCTGGCAGCAGCAGGCTCCGTTCCTTCAGCGCCTGCAACAACCATTGGTCAGTACCCACCTGTTCCCGCACACCAAGTACCTGTCCCAGCCCCCATAGCCAATCAGAACCCTATCGACAACCTGCCGGCCAATCAGAACCCGGTGCAGGACGGCGCTTTCATCAACCCAGGGGAGGCAAACCAGAACATGCGTATGAATGCGCAGGGCGGACCTCTGATGGAGGATGAGGAGGACCTGGAGCGCGACTGGCTGGACTGCTTGTACTCCGCGGCGAGATTTGGTGTTCTGCTCATGATTGTGTACTTCAACTCCAACCTGAGTCGCTTTCTGCTGGTGATGAGCACGCTTCTCCTCATGTACTTGTAAGTTCAGACAGCTGCTTCCTGTTTCTTTCTGTTGGTTGTCATCATTATCTCCAGAATATGCTAAACCGCCTCCTTAACATGAAATGCACAAAAGACTGAAAAACTCTACCCTATCAAGTAAATGTGGTGGTCTTATTTTTTTGCCCTGTTTTCCTCTGAACTGTTATATAAATATACACAATAAAAAGGCAGAAATATGAGGATGTCTTTGAGATGAATTGGAAGCAGAATGTCTACTTTAATTTTAAATGTATAAATGTGAATCTGTCCCAGTGAATTTATGATTCGTT
Source organism: Kryptolebias brasiliensis (assembly GCA_028566095.1). Classification (NCBI taxonomy): domain Eukaryota; kingdom Metazoa; phylum Chordata; class Actinopteri; order Cyprinodontiformes; family Rivulidae; genus Kryptolebias; species Kryptolebias brasiliensis. The sequence goes on along the minus strand of JAOXNZ010000012.1, from coordinate 24,131,458 downwards.
TTAAAGTTAAATATTAAGATATCTGTGTTTCAATAACTTTACTTCAAAGTGCACCTGTCCTTATTAGCTGAACAGGTCAGCATCAAAAGCTTCTTTTTTTATCTTTTATCTCTTTACTGTTTTGCTTTATAAGTGTCCTTTAAAACCTTGCCTGATTAAATTACACATCAAACAGTTTTCCAGCACATTAAACTCTGAACTCAGAACACTCATAATTCCTGAAGTAGAGTTATATGAAGTGTTTTCTTTTTTATATGTGATCATTTTTATTTTTGTACCATTTTTGAGAGTTGTAGGATGACTCTGCCCATCTATACGAGCCATACAGAGACAATAAAGACGATTCTGTCCTATCCTTAAGCTGCTCTGGTGATGTGGTGGCCCAGAACTTCACAGAGAGACTTATTGTTGGTTTTTACTTTACTTATCTAAGACCTGAGCAGAAGGGGGCGCACAGGGACCCGTCTGCTGTAGAGAAATAGCTGATGACTGAGTACACAAAGCCCGGCCTTCAGGTTGTGTCCTTGAATCCTATCACAAGGCAGGAAACTCAGGGACTGATTTACAGCTGAAGGTTTTCTTTTTCAGCCATGAAGCATGACTAATAATATAAATCATCCAAAATTATGTAGTGTTATAAACCAACCAAATAGGTCTTTAAATATTTTACGTTGGTGTTTGTTTTATAATGTGTAGGAAATGTTCATTGGAACAGTTCTGACCCCTTAAATCTTTCCGCTGACTTTAACAGAGTTTTGATTTTGTGACGCAATTGTGTTTATTGTCAAGACTTTTTGTTTTGTTATTCTTGTGTGCACCTGTGTTCTCTGAGCTTTCTATATGGTGCATTTAGCAGCTAAGGATATAAGAATAATTCAAACAGAACTAAAAGAAATGCTGATTCAGAGTGTGATTGAGTTATAAGTGAAAACATTGACTAATGGATGCTTAGCTGACGGAGATTTTAAAATACTGTATTTATGTAAGCTTACAACCTTTTACCTTGAGCAGAAATTTGACCTAATGGTTTAAATTTGTCTTTTTAAATATTTTTTTTATTTATATTGCTACTGACTACTTCAAAGTACACAATTATGTCTTGTAGTGAGCCTAAGTGTTATCCTGACAATGTTTTAAGGTGGCTCTGCACCAACCTTCTACAGCTTGCAGACCAACACTCTTTGAGAACCAGGGATTTGGTCTAACTTAGTTTTTACATTTAGGTTTCTGCTTCAGAAAAAGTTAGTTTTTGCTTCATATTTAGTTTATCGTTATCTGATCATTTTTAAAAAGATCTCTCTGGTTGTTTTAATGCTTTTTGACATTAATGGATCCATTTCTTCTCTTGCCTTCTTTCCTCACAGACACACTGTTGGCTGGTTTCCCTTCAGAAGGAGGGTGCCAGTTCAGGGCCCCAACAATCCACAGCCCCCCGAGGTCCAACACAACCAGCAGAACGAAAACAGGAACCCAGAACCAAATCCAGTAAGAAACCCAGCTTTTACCCTCTGATCTTTATTTATTTTTTTAGCCGGTCTGCTCTGTAACTGGCATATAGTCTTCTTAAAATGCATCTAATTTCATTGGAGTTGACTAATAGTTGTTTGGCTGAGAAACGTTTCTCCTCTTCCTCTTCAGGCCGACGGGCCAGATGACGAACAGATGGCAGAACCTGCAGCTGAAGGATCGGATGAGCCAATGACAGCAGTTTTAGTGCCTCCTCACCAGGTGTCAGTGATGTGGTCAGCCTGGGTGTTCTTTAAAACCTTTTTTTCCTCTCTTATACCTGAGGTTCCTCAGGGTTTAGCCAACTGAGCACCCGGGACAGTCGACTGACGGAGACTGTAACCTCCCTACAGAACAACAAACAGCTGAGCTGAGCTGCTCTGTGACTGTGACTCTTTGAGTAGGAAAGCAAAAGAAAGCAGCCCTTAAGTTACCAAAAATATAGACTGTAACAAACAATGAAAACCATAATTACTGTACCAGACAGTCAGTGACTCCTGGTTGAAGTTTTTAAATCCCACCCTCATGTTTTTAATGCATCATCACAAGGCCTTACATGACAGAAGATGAGTCTGATTTCCAGCTCTCTTAATGGATACAGTATGTGAAGCATGTGTTTGAGCTGTTAAAGCAGGGCTGGAGAGTTTCTTTATCACTTTCAACATGGTTTTCTGACTCTGGAAGCAAAGCAGGCAAAGTATAAATTATAGGATTAGAATAATGCCCAAGTGGAAACATATTCACTTTAAAGCACTAAAAATATTTTAGTGTCTTTTACAGTCAAATGTGCCGTTTAATCAACTTAATTTACATTTTTAAATTATTTTTTTAAAGGAAGAACAAAACGGTCTCAATAGGACAAAAGTCTGAATCAATAGGAATTTTATTTGACCTGTTTATAAGGTTACTATAATAAACAGAAGAAGGAATTTAAGTCACATTATGAACAATAAAAACAGAGTTCAGAGTTACAGACTTGTTTTTTTGTTGTTTTTTTTAACTCAACACATGGCTGTTCCTCCCAGGTCTGTTTTAGGTGGATTCTTGTTTTTATTGAAGAGGTTTTGTGACCAAATCTTTCTGCCAAATCAGTCTGTAAAACACATGGTTACACACACACACAAACACAAAACAAAAAAGGTTCTGTAAATATATTGTACGTGCACAAAGCACTTTACAACATTTATCTTATGCAAGCTTGTTAGAAAAAGGGGTTTTGACTTATAGTTAATGTAAATAAAAACCCATAAGGGCTCAGAAGTGTTTTTTTAGTTTTTGCAGAAAATTATTAATTTAAAATAACAGGTCAAGTGTAGAATTTAAATAATTTGGAGGGAAAAGTTGTAAATCTGTTTCACTGATTTATTTACCAGAATTTAAACTACATGTTATAATTAGACTGAACCACATCATTCCTCCCTGTATCTGCTGTTTTTATCTCTTTGTGTTGCATGAGGACTGATGCATCTATACTGTCCGTGTTTCATTATGGCAGCATGATGTCTGTTCTGGGTTTTTATACATTTACAAAAGGCTCTGGAATGCCTCCTGTAATCCAGAATATTTTCTGTACTTAATGCTGTAAAATTCTCATTCCCTTTAGGAAAAGGACTAAAGATTGTGACATTAGTCACAGTGTTTGAATAAAAGTTTAAGTCATAATGTTTGTCTGTAAAAGTTGCCCATGTACAAAATGCTTGTATTGATGGGAATTTGCAATAATGAATGCAATAAATGTTCTTTGAAATAATTTGTTTTTATATTTATATCCCATCGTTAAAAGGTGAAGACTGACAAAAATTTGTGTTTTATCTGTCTGTTAGCAAAATATCTTATGAACCACTGGATGAATTTTAGAAAACTGATCATTGGATAAACATCTATAACTGATTAACCTTTTTGAGTAAATTCATTCAAAATGGCTGCCAACAACTAATTGATTTTAGCCAACATACAAACAGCTAAATCTCAGTTTTACAGATATTGAGCTGAAATTTAGTGTGGTAGTAGCTGAGAGTCATTGTCAACACATATTGCTTGAATTTATTTACCTCGTGTTTTAATGCAGGAACTTGCTGAACGTAGTCACTGCAGGGCACAAGAGCTTAACCTTTGACCTTTAGTCATTTCAGTAGCTGAGGTGACTTCTTCATATAAATATCTGCATGTGCAGCTGATGTTAGCAGTGATCCAAGAAACAGCTGTAGTCTAAAGACTGAAAATCACTGTGATTGTAATTTTTAATGAAAAACTTTAAATAAATCAAAACTCAAGGATTTAGAAACTTTGTTCCTCCCCTCAGTCTTTACCTTTGAGACCAAATGCAGCTCTTTCACCGGAGTGAATGAGCTGCAAACCCTCAGTAGCTTTTGAGGGAATCAGTTGGTAATGAATAGTTAGATTCACCTCCTGTATCGAGTTTCACTGTGAGCCTGAACATGTTCAAACCCTCTTTGTTGGGAGAAAGTTCGACCTGAACATATTGCTGTTTGTCACAAGGCAGAGCGAAGGAACTGGGATAAGTTTTAGACACAAGTTTCTTTTATCTTTCCATTTCTGGTTGATTTAAAGGCTTCTCTGTGAGATATGTACTTCGACAATACAGGCCTCTGATTGCTGTTTGTAATTGAGTTACAAAAAACAAAAAGACTTTTTCTTTGTGTGTTGAGTAAACAAACTTCAGCTTGTGTTTCTAACAGAGGTTGTGTAGCTTCTATGTCATGGGAAATGTTGTACTTTGACCTGTTGTTTTTGACAGAATCTCCAGTGTTTGTCCCTTTTCTCAGAGTGAATCACACTAGTTGGCTGTCTCTGATTGGACGAAAGACAATTTTTTTCACCAGATAGCTGCTGTTCACTGACCCCTTCATGACTGGGGATTCAAAGGGGCGGAGAATTAAATTTTGACAGAACTGTGACTTTTACAGAGCTGCAAACAGTCAGCAGAGACAACAAACCAACCATTAAAGATTTGTGACAACCACAAGAACAATGCCTGGAGATGTTTTCCAGCCACTGCTGCTGCTGCTCTTGACTATGTTTGGACCAACCCACAGCTGCCTGAAGGACCCGGCTTCAGCCTACAAACTCACCGGAATTGTGTGCAGACTCACCTACGATGCTGCTGCTGTGTGTGAGTACTGAGCTCCTCATTCACTGACTCAAAGCAGCCACTGGATTACAGACGGCTCACATTTGTTCCATTTCAGGTGATTTGACTGTGGTCAGTTCTGACACCTCTTTTCAGACTTGTTATGGTGAATTGTGTACCCCGAAACGTTTAACGGTCAGATGTCAATTAGCCACCTTGTAGGCACACACACACACACACACACACACAGCCATGTCACACAGAGGGCTGTCAGCTGAGCAACAAACAGGACATCAGCAGGTCTGCTGATGTTTCTGTAAAAATGACAGCACTTTCAGACATCTGAACTATGTTTATTTTGACATTAACACGGTTCAGACACATTTGAGTTGTACTTTTATAGTTAAACAGATGCCATATAAGATAAATAAAGGCACAAATATAATGGTAGTGACTTCACAAAACTCAGTGTCAGATTGAAGATTTTACCCTGTAAAAATTCACAATGAGCTGACAGCTGATCTCTACACAGGTTCACTGTGAATTTCACATCAGCTCTGTGGTTAGTTAGGTGAATATAACGCTGCTCAGATGGTTGTCCTCTGATTGACACAGATTATAGCATAGAGGGATACAGAGAAACTTGCCCATACAATGTTCTGTAATTACCTCTGATTAATAAAACCTGGACAAAATGTATTAAGAAGGGTTTTATTAAACAGTTCATTAAACTTTTAGCCCCCAGAAAACTCAAAACAAAACAAACAAAAAAGCTGTATCTTCAGAACAATCTCAAGGATCGCTATTTATTTATCTTTAATTAACCAGCAGTGGTGGCACAGCGGCGTAGTGGTTAGAGCTGTCGCCTCCCAGCAAGAAGGTTGTAGGTTCGAAACCCGGCCTGGGG
>JAOXNZ010000012.1:24060020-24071596 GCA_028566095.1 Kryptolebias brasiliensis | reverse complement strand
AAAAGTTGCAAATATTTGTCTTTAGTGGAATTCAATCACATGTTCAAATGTTTGCTTTCCAAAATTTCTAGAGAAAGTTTTAGCTCATTTTTCCCACATGAGAACATGAGTTCTGTTTATAATAATAATGTGATTTGTGTTCACTCTACAGGGAGCAATCGTGCTGAGAATGCTGGCAGACATTGTGGGAGAAGAGGATTTCAACAATGGGATCAGAGTAAGAAATGATTTCTAAGCCCATGTGGAGTGCTTGATATTGAGCTGCAATCCTTATAAATACCTCTGACACGTCCGTGCAGATATTCCCTGTGATCCAGGACCAAAGGTGGCCTCTGAACTCAAAACACTGACTGTCTGTTCAGAGTTAAAACTAAGAGCCTTGTTTTTCATGCCAGGACTGAAAACATGAGAAAATGCATACCTTTCAAACAAATTGCTGCGTGACATGAGTTACATCATGGGTGGAGAAGAAAATCCCCACAAATGTCTAACTTCATACTTTATGCCTTTTAAACATCCAATTAGAGTGATTTTGATAATCTGTATGTCTGCTTCTGTTCTGCTGCAGAGCATGAAAACATTTCTTCCCAAGCAAAACACAACTGGTAACGTCTCAGAGACTGCTAAGGGGGGAAAAGGAGATGATTTTGGGTTTCTTTTTGGGCAACAAATAGTGTCAGATATGTCAGATATGCTTAACCATAGTCTCTTCAAAACTGAGCTCTCAAACTCAGTAAAAACCAAAACCAAGTTTACAAGTTTCCTCTTATGCTACTCTTAGCTTTAGCTATGTTTTTTTTATTTGCTAATTTTGTATTTTAGCTATGATTTTGCTAAGTGTGGCTTGTGCAATTTTGCTCATTTTAGCTACTGTTTAGATAATTTTAGCTTTTAATTGTGATTTTAGCTAAGATTTTGTTAATTCTATCTGTTTGCTACATTTTTGCTAAATTTAGCTATTAGATAAGGTTTTGCTATTTTTTAGCTTTTAGATACAATTTTTCTGATTTTGTCCTCTAGATACATTATTAATAGTTTTAACTTTAACAAATTTCAGCAGTATTTTTCAGCACTGCCTTTTCACAGAAAATCCAATTCCCCCGTTATATTTGTCAAGTCAAATGCTGTAAATGTTTTGCTGAAAAAATATTTTCTTTTGCATCTGACAAAAACTCTGATGTTCATCTTGATTTGGAATGAAACCATGATCCTGTTTCTGTGTTTTTTAGGCGTACCTCAAGGCCTTCAATGGACGAAATGCAGAACAGAGCGACTTTTGGAAATTCATAGAATATGTAAAACTTTGTCTTTAACCAGTATTTTAAGAGATATGGTAGTGATCACATAATGTGGTTTTAAAGTACTTAAGATCTGGACTTTGTAGAATAAAGTATTATTGGATTTATTTTTGCAGGCTCGACATGAAAAGAGTATTTTCAGCGTTGACAGTTTCATGAACGAATGGACCACACAAACCGGCTATCCTGTCATCACCATCAACACCACCAATGGAGAAACCTACCAGAAGCGTTTCCTGTACAACAGCTCTGCCCATTCAGAGTATGTGCTTTTATTGTCTCTAAAACCTTAAAGTGTTCTATGGAGGGTTTATTAGTAATCAATATCTTACCTGTAGTAGACAGGTCTGAGCTTGTCAAAGTCAAAAGTTCCTAGTCACCAGTGTTCATTAGGCTCTTTATTTGCACTCATTAAATACTTTAAGGAACATTCATTATCATAATATGGAGATGCTCCCCTTCTCTAATTCACAGCTTGAAGCAAGTTAGGAGTCTTATATAATTATTAATTAAAATACAAGTTACAAACTGAGAAAAGGGATAAACCAGGTTTACAGTAACATAATTTATAATGATGCTTTAATGCTACAAGATGATTTGCCAAAAGCTATTTTTTTAGATGTTATCATTTAATTTTAGTGTTTCAGTGTTGCAGAAATGTATGCAAATTCAGTATAAACCTGTTTATGTTATATGCTGTGACTGGGACTTAATTTTTTTTTTATCCTGTCAGATCCAGTCCAGGAGTTGCAAAATCACAATAAGTTAGATTTTGCTTTCTGCTTCAGACTTTGAAACAAAGAAAGTAACTCCCTGTTTTTATTCTTCTGCCCAGCAATCATGAAATCACTTCTGCTGCTTATGGTAGATTAGATCTTCGACCCTGCAGAGGATTTTCAGGCAGTGTTTTCTAACTTTGTATGTCATGAAACTGCTGTGGAAACGTGCACAGGGATTTTACTACCTTCAGTTTCATCAGCCAAACCTCCACTGTGGAGACCAAAGAGAATCTGACACAATGTTGTACAAAATCAGCTCATATTGAGGCAGATTAAATTTGGCTTTTTTTCTTTTCAGGCTGCTGTATTTTTGTTATATTTTATTTGAAATAGGTAAAAAAAAAACCAGAACGTTCAGACTCTGTTCCTGGATGGTAAACACCATGTCCAGATGATAACATTTTTGTTTTTTTTTAATTCTTTGTTTAGTTCTTCGTGGCTCATCCCCATCCGATACATGACAGCCATCGTTCCTCCTAGTTTCTTCTGGCTGGATGTCCGTGGTCCAGGTAACAACAACAAGAAAAAACAAAAAAAACCATTAAAACACATATTTTGTGCTACAGCTTCTGTTTAATTGTGATTACAGAGACTTATAACGATAAATGTTAATAATTTTAGTTGTTAGACATCTAGAATCAGTTATATATTGGGTTTAAACTGAATAAAAGTCAGCATGAAGTGTAGTAAGACTTACCAAATGACAGAAAAGAAAGGATTTTTGTAAGGACCTTTTTGATCTAAATGGACCCCAAACAGAGCCTAATAATGTTGTCTGTCTGTCTTTCTTTACTTCTCAAACAAACATACAAGAAGCACACAGATGGAAACACAACCAAAAATTGTACAAAATTGATAAAAATTAGAAAAGACATTGAATAAAAAAAAAACATGTAAAATGATTTCAGAGTTTCAAAAAGATAGTTAAGATAAAAAGCAGCAAAACGAGAACCAAAGCTTATTTTACTCTGCAGAGCTGGCACAGTAAAATGAACACAAAGATGTTCAAAAAGCTAAATGCATTAATACAGATGTGCTTGACACAGCTTCAGAGATATGCAGAACATTGGAGAGGCCCTAAACTGAAAGATGCGAAGTCAAACCTTAGGAAATGTTAAACAAGTCGACACGGTACATCTGCTTTAGGTTTGCCTGTGTTCAGAGGCTGGGGGCCAGTTTAGATCATTGTTCCCAGAGGTCCTTCATGCAAGGAAACAAAAGATTCCTTTTTTCTTTTTGAAATAAGTTTTCTTTCTTTTTTTTTTTTTTTTGTAGCTTCATTGTGTTTCGTAGTGATCACAAATCTTTGTCTTTGGAACAGTGAAGCTAGAACCATTCATTTCTAAGAAAGGGGAGTGGATCCTGGCTAACGTCAACTCCACTGGATACTACCGGGTCAATTACAACCCAGAGAACTGGCATCGCCTCCTGACTCAGCTGGAAACAGACTTAGACGTGAGTAAACAAGGCCAGAGAGTGAGTTAGCAGATGGCAAAGCTTCGCACAAACCACACCTTTGGAGATTTTTATATAGAAAAGCTACATTGAAATTAAAAACAGGCTATAGATGTTTAAAAGGGTTTATGTGTTTAAAAAACAGTATCTGTTCATACAAAACAAGAAGTGTTATTAAAAAGCAAATATAATTAAATCAGTTGTTGAGTAGGGTGTGGTTGGAACATTTCTTTTCCTTTTTAGACCGAAACTTGGACCAGTACAAGAGTGGGGGTGAATAAATTTTGTTCTGGGGAGCTACGTAATCCTAGGCGTTGAGGTATTTTTAAAAACCTTTTCCAAGGTCTCATAATCCTGAACAGCTGCCGTCCAAAACACAGAAACCAAACAAGTTATCAGCTGAATTTCTGAGGCTTACGAAACCAAACAAACCTCCTGTATCAACCGTCTCGTCAGCAGGAGTAAAACAGAGCATGTTTGTGGGTTGCTTAGGTGGTTTCAAGGAAGTACGTGGAGAAAAGCAATCAGAAGTATTTTTCATTTGAATAACGTGACTTCTTATTTCCTTATTACACATTTCATCCTTACATGACTATCACCAGTCTTTTTATTAGGGTAGATAAAAACCTCTGATGGAGCATAAGAAGTGTGTAATGCCTTTAAACAGAAGAGCCTGTAAAATGTTTTTTAAAATCTAATTTAATGCAAATTTATGTTACTAAATTAGGCTTTTTTTGGTATTTTGTCTTCTGTAACATAAAACTAAACAGTGTTGGTGGATTATCATTGATTCGCCACACTGTTGTTGTGTCACATCTTTACAAATATAACTTTATTTTCTTCTTGCCTCTTGACAAAACATTTACAGGATCTTATGATGAGAGTAATAAACGAACAGTTTCCCTTTTGTACTTTAGAACAACTTTAATGACTCCAGAGACGAAATCATTTAATACCGAGATACAAAGGTTCTCATCAAGAAACACAACAAAAGAATAAAATAACTTAAAAAGAACCCAATGATGAATAATCATATAGTTAATCAAGTTACTGTTGTTAAGATTATTGGGGTTTGGAATTTTCTGTAAAACAAAAAAAGCTGAGCAGAAAAAATAATTTAGTGTCTGTTTAAATAGTTCAAAAAACAGTGGGTGGATCAGGCCAAATCATCTGACCAATCAGAGCACGGCTAGCCTTTGTAGCTTCCTGTCTTACAGGAAGAGGAAATGGCTGTTTGAATTAAAATTTAAAAATTTTTAATAAATAACTTCTGGATATGGAAAATTATTTGAATTTATGTTGCACCTCTAAGCACTGCCCAGAAACCAGGACTTCCTGTTCTTACATTGACTTTTGTTTATATGCAATCATTTTATGGAGGTTTCTGCATTTAACAAAAAAAATTGTTTCTTTCTTCCAGCGTATTCCACTGATGAACAGAGGACAGCTCATTGATGATGCCTTTAACTTGGCGAGGTACTGACTTCGACCTCCTCCTTCATTTCCTTAAAAAATACACAATTATCGTCCTAGATATTGAGACTGGAAGTGATACTGAAATATTCAGGCTTTACTTAATAAGTAAATATTGACTCATCGCTTTACAGATATTGCCTTTCTGTTTGAAGAAGAAAAGCTGACACTAGAAGAAAATACAGCTAAATTCAGTGGACGTTGCATTAACATCACTGTAGGATTTTCCCAGTGAGATTAATTGTTGGAAGATCACAGTGATGCTTCCATTTTCCTCTTTGATTTATCTGATGTCTCGATGGTCGTTCTTCTGTTTCACCACAGTTGCCACCTAAATATGTTTGATTTTAAAACAAAGCTGAAATGCCTGAGCTCTCACCAAAGTCCAATCTCTGTTTCCCTCAGAGCCAAACAGGTCAATGTGACTCTGGCTCTGAATTTAACTCGTTTCCTCCGTAATGAGACAGCATACCTCCCCTGGGAATCAGCTGTCAGGAATCTGGACTACTTCATCCACATGTTTGACCGCTCTGAGGTGTATGGACCCATGCAGGTTTGTCTCTTTAAAAAATCGCTATTCTTTCCTATTTGGACCTGCCTTAGGCCTGTATGAGACAGATTTAACAGACTAAATTTCTTTTCTATTTCTAATTAGAATATTATAAACAGATGGTGAGAAAACATGTTGCTCTGCAGCACATTTTCCAGGTTTGCTGTAAAGCTGTTTGTCTCTGCAGGTGTACCTCCGGGAACAGGTGAAAGAACTTTATAACTTCTTTAAGAACGACACAGACAATTCAATGGTCCCACAGGATCACTCCTTACAGTAAGGACACATTGATTTCCATAACTCTGGAACTTTTAAATCATCTCACTGTGTAGAGAGAGCTTAATGAATACCAGATTTACACACGTGCAGTTTTACGAATCCAGTCAGGTACTTTTAAAGTGGACGCATTGGCACTCTGTCTAAAATTTACAACATGCTCACAGAAAACCACCACACTCTAAAAAGATGGAGAAATAAAGAAAAAAGTTTACATTTATTATTATCGAAGCCTTTTTTGCTAAAGCCTTAAAAACCAGCTTGATTTGAATCACCAGGAACTCACTGATTTACATTAATTAGTTTTTCTGCTTTGAAATTCATTCATCAAGACTTTCATCTCAAACATAGTGTCTCATCTGTGTTTTTATATTTAATGAAATTGTGTTTGATCTTCAGGCACAACCAGATCATTGCCATAGAGGTGGCCTGTTCCAATGGACTCCCAGAATGCATTGATATGGTGAAGGCGAAGTTTGCTGACTGGATGACAAGCAACAACACCAAAACCAACAAGTATGGACAGGGATAAGTATCATTTCTCCACCTGACGTTTTGAAACTCTCCTTCAAATGCTGTTAGTGTAATAGCTTTCCTTGCATTCTGTAGCTTTGCTCTTCAGAATGATTTGGTGAAGGTAGGTTTAATCTCACTTTTTGTCTTTCGTTGGCAGCTGTTGTGGTTTCCTTTAAAGTTGCACTCATTTGGACTTTTACGCTTTCTGAATGTATGGCAAATTATGATCTTGTTGGTGATTGTTAAAATATTTACCAAAAACAAACAAACAACCTTGATTTTTAAATATCTTTGATGTGCAGTCTTTCCATGTGCAACTTTAAAATGTTTTTTTTTTTTGTATGAATTGTGTTCACTGCATGTGGTTTCTGCCTGCTGCCAAAGGCAAAAGGCAATAATGTTTTTTGCCTGTGTTTAGCTATGCATGTGTGTGTTCGTTTGTCTGTAGTGTTAGCAAAATACCTTATGAGTCAGTGGACGGATTTTAATGACACAGAAAGAAATCACTGGATGCACATCTATAACTGATTAACTTCTGGAGTCAGCTAAGCAACCTTATAAAACCCAAAAGAGGCTATAACTCAGAGTTTCACAGATATAGAGCTAAAATCTGATGTGTTCGTAGCTGGATCATCCCTAACACGTACTTTGAGCTCTAACACTTTTCACAAGATCTCACAATGTTGCATGAGATCACTCATAATGTCAATTACAAGGTTTGACAAAAACAATTAAAGCTCTGTACCTTCTTATCATAAGGCAATTATAGTTTAAAACATCGGCATAAAAGGTGGCGGGCGATATGCATTTGTTCACAGCTGCATGTATGTGTTGCATAGTGATGTTTGTGAAACATTAAAAAAATTTTGTTTTGTTTTAACACGTTTTGTGACGTCTCACTCCAACTGGTTGACAGCAACCCTGATGTAGAAAATATATTTGCTGTTTGGTCTGAAGCTGTAATCCCTTTAAAGTCTGAGAAAAGCAGAAATAAATATGCATTTGAGGATTACTACACCAAATTTTTTTTAACCACACAGTCAAAAACAGGAATGGTTAAATCAAGACATTTATGTAATACAAGTTTCAAAATGACAAAAAAAGACAATGTTCTGCTTTGAGATGCTGAGTGTAGGTCCTAACTTTGTTAAATTGTGCAACTTAAATTTATTTGTCCTTATCTCAGTATTCCTACACAGAGAATGCATTGTAGTAATATTTCTAACATTACAGACTTATCTTAATTTCCTGCTATGCTTCGTCAAAAAAACCTGAATCAGTCCTGCTCCTAAATTTCTGATCGGATAAATAATAATAATAAAAAAAAACAACTAAAACATATTTTAACTTGTTTTAAGCAACTATTGTTTAACACACATGCAAAGTTCTGATTTTGCTTTGCTGAGACTTTAAATGTCTAAACGGGTGGGAGGAAAACATTCCTGAAAGTATAAATAGAAAAGAAATGTTCTGTGAATGGCTGTGAATAGGATTTTAGACAGTAAAAATGACAAAGCCGACAGCTCGGCATTAACAAAAGAATGTAAAGTGATTCATCCCTCCTGTTAGTGAATTTTAAACGTTTTGTTGTGTTTGTGATTTAGCATCCACACCAATCTGCGCTCTGTGATCTACTGCCAAGCTGTGGCTGCTGGAGGGAAGAAAGAGTGGGAGTTCGCCTGGGAGAAGTTCTTAGAGTCCAGTGACACCTCAGAGAAAGAGCAGCTCCGAAAAGCTCTGTCCTGCGCGAAAAAGACCTGGCTGCTCAACAGGTGACGTCCACGATAACTTCTTGAACAACAGACACACTCACAATAAGGTGAAACCCAGTCATTCTGAAGGAAACCTTTATCTTACAGATACCTGGAATACACTTTGGACCCCAAGAAAATTCGTCTGATGGATGTTGCTTCTACCATTAACTACATAGCTCAAAATGCTGCTGGACAAGCTCTGGCCTGGAACTTTATCAGAGCAAACTGGAAATACGTCAGTCAGGGGTAGGTTGCTGTTTGAACTTTGTCTGCTGTCTCTTAAATGAGTTCTCTGTGTCGTGAACAAATATCCAAAAGGACAAAGAGGGCTGAAGCTCACTGATCAGTCTCACAGATTAGATGATGCAAACAAGCTAAGGTTTCAACACCACTTTGTCAGAGTCAAGGAGAATACAGAACTGAGGAAAGCCAAGCATCCTAACACAGGTGTACATAGATCCTTGGAGAAGTGACCGATCAAAGCTTCAAGCCAATTGGAGAGTCAGTACAAAGGTTCACTTAACCCACCCCATTCATTTCAGGCAATAAGACACAAAGTCAATAAGATAAAAACAAGAACCATAAACATAATACAATATAAGGAAGAAACAGCAACAGTCTGACTTTATAAACTACCAAATAGATGACATGGCTCACTTAAGAAAAACAAAACAAAGTGAGTAAAGATTCATTGATTGCTTGGCAGGTGATTACAGTTGGCTGATTTTTAGTTTGATCAGCAGATCAGACACTGAAAAATCAGATTTTAGTTCCTCTTGGTTAGTGAACAATTCTGAACAAAATGCAAACTAGGACGTGTTTGAAGGACTCAAAGTTAGCTATTTGTAACACCTGTAAGCTGTTCAAAAATAGTCTATGGGAGTACAAAAGGTGGTGTCTCACTGGGGTGTGACTGTTGGAAACTAGTTGGTGACTCAAAAATTTTAAAAAATGAGATTAAAAAGGTAAATTTTCCTTTGCAGTCTCACTGAGTGTTTGTGACGAGCGGACAGTTTTTACAAAATTCTACTGATACTCTTGATCGCGCACATTATTCTGTTGTCCACATCGTCACAACAATAGAGAAAACATGAACTCCAAAGGTTAAACTGAAAAAATAATTTCAACTAAATAAATTAAACTATATTTATCTGGGAGAAATTCTTTTTAAAACATATTTCAAGGATATTTTTTATATTATTTAAAAGGCGGAGTACAGAATGGGGAAAGTTCTGTAAACCAATAAAGGTTAGCTGCATTTATTACTCTGTTAATGTTAAAACACACATTGTAATCATATTGGTGGCCTTTGGTTTGTAAAGCATTTATCTACAGACACACAGAGTTGTTGTAAACCACCTTCAAACTGATGATTGGGTCACGCAGCGCTCCTCTGCTGATGCTTTTGGTTCACAGCTTTGTCTCCTGACCTGCTTTGAGGCGCTGAGCTTCCAGCCAAGAAAACTTCAGCATAGTTGGTGTTTTTTCTGTGGCTTCCTATTGTTTTTTGCATTTTCTGAGGGGTGGCATTGTTTTACAAAGGCTCCACGACGTTTTAACGACCCGTGGTTAGAACAGAACCATAAAAGAAACAACAATAAAATACAGTGGCTTCATGGTAATCATGCTCTGTGTCACAAAGGACAAAGGTCCTGTGGTTTAATCAGTGCTTATCATTAGCTCTCCGTCATAAAGTCTCCACTGTTGATGCTGTTACCAGGAAGCTAAAGTGACTGGTATCAAAGTATAAACACAAAGGAGACAAGCTTTTATTTCATAAGACAACACCTGAAGTTTATCTACGGTTAATTAGAAATAAAACAACAGTTCATTATGATTTACTGGGTTGTACTTTTACTAACAAACAGATTTGTTTTTCTCATTTTAAACACTAATCAGTTAATTCTGTGTACTAATTATTGGTATTCCTGTATTTCCAGTGATCCATACGCCCTTTTAGAGGGAGTAACCAGCAGGTTTTCCACAAAGTTTGAACTCGATGAGGTAATTTTCATTTTATCTTGAAGTTCTAATAGTGGCATCAGCTGAAATCTTCTTTCTTTCAAACTGATGTTGTGTTTGCACTAAATGAGTGAGAAACGCCCTGATACCTTATCAGACAGAAGTCATCATGATGTATATTCATGATGAGTCAGTGTGGTTTTTATTTTTGTTCACCTTTGAGCATTGAGTCAAAAGCAAATTCATCCAACTTCTCTGATTTGTTTTGTGATCAATTTTCAACATTTATGGAGTATCTCTAGGAAAATGTTTCAATAATGCAGTAAATCCATAATAAGCTGAAGTAGCTTCTTTACATAAAGATCTGTATGTGCAGCTGACATTAGCAGTGATAGCAGACACAGCGAGGGTAGGACTGGTGTCCGTCAAACCCTCAAAACCTGAAAGACAGAAATCAGAAGTGTGCTTCTAATGTTTAGAAACTTGTGCAGACAGACTGTTTTCATCTTATATGATTTAGTGTCCTAACGTTGAGTGTTTATCGTGTGTGGACAGCTGATGTATTTTGTGATGAACTCGGAGCCTACGCCGCCCGGGAAGCAGGCCATGGAGCAAACCCAAGTCAACATCCAGTGGGTCAGCGAAAACAAAGACATCGTCCTGCAGTGGTTTGAAAGAGAAACTGCTCACATGGAGTGACAGAAGCAGCATTAACCGTTTCATAAGTCTGTGGTTCTGACAGATTATTTCATCAAATGACTGTAAAGTAAACCTGTCTTCACCACAACTTTGAGGTTTTCATGGGGTTCAGTTGGCAACCAGACTGAACCGGGAAGTGTTCACAGACAGGAAGAGATGTGGCACTGTTTATGTAAGTACTAATGTGCATTATTTATAGAGCAGATGCAGTAAAAACATAAAAACGTAACTTTGTTTATTAATTTTAAATGTGCTGCTCATACGTTAGTTAAATTGTAAAGTTGTCTTCTTATGAAAACAACTTTTAAAAACATTTGATTTTTCTTGCTGCTGCTGCCTGTGGATCAACACGTTTCACAAACTGAATGTTTTTATGATTTAAACATCCATTTCTTCCCTTCTGTTGAGAAGATTAAACCAAAGTTTATACGTAGCAGCCCAAATCCTGCTACCAATCTTTAGACACGCAGAACATCTGCATTAACATCTGCATAAGTACCTTAGATGTTAAATGTTATCAAAGAACTCAATCATCACTGTTTGTTTTGCTGAAAATATTTTTGAAATAAAACATGATTGTGTTAAACAAACATTTAGAATTTAGTTTTATTTAACGAAACAATTTTTTTTGTTGCTGGTAATGAAAACTATGAAATACATATGAAACAGAGACATACAATAAACTACATAGAGAGCTTAAAAATGATGAAATACTGTATGTTATTGCTCAAAACCTCCCATCCATCCATCTTCTTCCTCTTATCCGGGGTCGGGTCGCGGGGGCAGCAGCCTAAGCAGGGAGACCCAGACTTCC
>JAOXNZ010000012.1:24029959-24049845 GCA_028566095.1 Kryptolebias brasiliensis | reverse complement strand
AATTTCTGGAATTATATTACTATTAATAAATGAAGGCCCAAATGCAGTTTTATCTGATGCCAGAGCAAACATTAGATTTTTATGAAACATCAGGTTTAAATAAAAAAAAAAAACTTTTAAATTTTTAAATTTACAGTAAAAGGTCATATCTCAGGCTGTGATTGTTGGAGGCTAGTTGGCAACTCAAACTTGATTCTAAATTGCGAGAAAATAGACAAATTTTCAGTCGCAGTCGCACTGAATTTTGTATTCTAGAGCGTGCACGTGATTTCATTGCCAACCTTCATCCACATTGCACCCACGTTGGCCTGATTTGTACCCACATTAGAAAGCTGCCCTCACATTTATCATTTAATCTACTGAAGTACACTTTTAAAATGTAGATGAGCAAATTTGGACCAGTTTGTCAATAAATATGATTTCCTATTGGTGTGTTTTTTTAGACTTGGACATGTTTTCTGTCAGAGGAGAGCTCCCGCGCAGGTGTCAAAATACAGCCATTTTGCTCTTGAAACAAGTTCAAGACACCCACTATAACTTGGTGACTTTTCTGGGAGAAAATCTGACTCTCTTGTGAACGCTGTTTGCCAACTAGTTGCCAGTGGTCGTATCCTAGTGAAATACTTCCTTTAGTGTCCTGGAAACTACCAGCTAGAATGTCCAGATCAAATGGCCGTCATGTAAAATCTTGATGATTAAAAAAAAGCTTGAGTAGTTGACCCTTTAACCAAGCTCAAATCTGACAGTTCAGTCATTTGGAAGTAAACACACAGGAATATCATTTTACTGCTTCCTGGACTTTAGACTGAGATGGAGGTAGAAATGCAGATTGAGAGTTGACAAAAATTACAGTTTTACACAAAAGTATCTTGTGTTTTTAATAATTGCACCTTTTTAGGATCCTTTTTTCCTCTGGTCTAAAAAATTGATTTAATCCCACACAGACCTCAACAGACTCTCACACTGAAATGCCACTTTGACTCCAGAGTTTTACTCAAACACTTGCAAGCTTCACTTGTATAAGAACAGGAAGTAGAAACTAAATCTCCACAGCCCTCAGTCTGGCCTTTGTCAAAGCACACAACATAGTTTATGAAACAGATTTGCCAGACACTGATAACTGACATGTTATAACTCTGTAAAGCCCTTTAGCTGCCAAATATCCCCTGAATGCACCGCTTTGTGTGTGTGTGTGTGAAGCTGAGCAGGTACTTTATGGAGCTTCTAGCTGCTGCAAGAACCTTTAATGGATGATATTTGTTTGGTTGAGTGATGAATAAAATAAAACTTACAGCTACTAAAGCTTAAAGTTTAGATTCTAATAATGCAACATACAATCTAACAAACTATATTTTGCTGATAAATAATAATCCTGTTTTATTCCACTGCACAACTTCTCATGCATCATCCAATTGTTGTTCAAATGTTGAACTTTTGTAAATTCTCACTCAGATGGAAATATTCTTCCAACGCTTGTGCATTGTTTTGTTACTGTAAATGATTTGACCTTCCTTCAACACCCCACCTTTGTGTTTGACGGTGTAAAAGCCCACCGCCTGGTTGTCCGTCCACAGCACTTTGCAGCTCTCTGAGCGGGGGTGCAGGGAGAACAACACCTGCCCAGGTGAAGAAGACCTCTCCACAACCTGACTGAGCAGGAACACAATCAGCCTCTCTATAATCGACTGCGCCTGTGGATGGGACAGTTTATTTCTTGTGTGTTCACTCAAATAAAAGAAAAACCTCTCCGTTATCACACCAATATACCAAATATGAACAGAGATTTGAATGAGACAGAGTTTAGTGCTCTTAAATATTTTTCGCAGCCTGACAGATTGTGTAGCTCTTCAAAGGAAATTTCTGCAATAAAACAAAAGAAGCAAACTTCTTCTTTATGAAGACAGGAAATAGACATTAAAACTGAGTCTTGATCCTAAAGGTGGTATCTCACTGAGCTGTTCACAAGGGAGTCTCCAGAATGTCTTGCAATGTTTGCAGTGCTTCTCAATTTCCTTGCATAAACCACAGAGATGTGCAGTCCTGTCACTTGAGTTTTCTTGCTGTATTTTGTCATGGGTGTCTCTAACCAGTCTCAAGAGCACACCAGCTGTATTTTGACACCTGCACTGAAGCCCTCCTGACAGAAAACATGTCCAGGTCTAAAATCCACACTGAATAATAATTTTTTTTTAAACTGGTCAAAATAACAAACGTGGGGTCGGCTGGCAAGGTGTGTACAATGAGAGATGAGGTGAGTATCTATGGGCAGAGGTAGGAAATAAAATAAAGTGCAGTTAAGAAAGCAGAAATCATTGTGATTTTCAAAAACTGGCCATTCAAAATGCAGCTACATGGCTCGCTGATCGCAAACACTCAACATTCTGTGAGACTGTAAATGAAAATCTGTCTATTTTCTCACAATTTTGAGACATCAACAAGACTCCATCAGTCACAGCACAGTGAGATACCACCTTGGAGGCTTCTGACTGTCATTGTAATCTGACATTTTACAGATTATCTCAGCAATTCATAACCAGAAGTATAGGTAACCCAGAAAGTAAATTTTGATGTTAGGAGATCATGGAAACTATGTAGATAATGATTACTGTATCTAAAGGCAGTAATTACATGGTTGATACTTTTCATCCTAATTTGCAAATGTTTTAAACTCTGACTTTAAAGATGTGTGAAACTTTACTGTAAACTCTTATTTTCAGTACAAAATGGTTGAAAGAAAAGAAAGAAAAATGAAAAATACATTTGCACACTTACAGACACCAAGCCACTTCTGGATTTACTGGATGTTCGCAACACATCATCCAAACGCCACCATTTGTCATGCAGGTACAACGCCACGACTGGAAGGTGAAAACAGAGCAGCAAGCGTTAAATGTTGTCTCGACTGGGGTGTCCACGAAGAGACGTGTAGCTGAAAACCTTGTGATGGATCTTCTGGAGGATGAAGTGCCAGCACCTCGCAGGCAGGATGGTCATCCTCGAACAGCTGCAGCCGTCTTATATTGGCTTTTGTTATGGCAACCTGCACAGAGAGGAAGATTACAATAAAGAAAAAAGGTTTTAACAACATAAAAATGCAAAACTCTTATTGTTGCTACAAGAACTAGAGTGAAAGGCGATAAAGCTTGGATCATATAACCCTGTTATCTGAAAGTCCCAACTAAAATCAGACAAAATTTAATTAACTAAACAGTACATTTTGAGAGATTCACTATTTATAAAAAGCTTCACTGTGATCACGAGCTGATTAATCAATTAGTCCACAACTGAAACTCTAATTATGAGCTTTTTTTGGTACTTAATATGGTTTAAGGGAGAAATATAAATAATTAGCTATTTTAAGGTATACATTTGATAATTGTTGATGTTTCGTGAGACAGAAATGTCTGGATCTTTGTTTTGTGTTTTATTCTTTTAGGTTGTTAGAGGGACAAAGCATGCCATGAATGGATTTAACATTTGGTAACAATACAACTAATCAAATGTACACAAAAAGTATTTTTAGATGAGTTAAAACCTATAAATGAGAGTCATTGAAAAGTGTTACCTTTGAGGTTTGGGATGACTCAAACCACTTGTTATTGCACGGTGTTGCGTTCAGGGACGACAGGTAAAGTTCAGATGATGATATCAGCACGGTGTCCTCCACAGGTGGTAGATCAACAGGAAACATGGCTTTTCAGAGGGAAACAGCAGTTTTACGAGGTAGTTATACAACAAGAGCAGGAGGTCGTTTATAACAGATACATTTACAACACTTGTTTCATAACAACACCTTCATCGTCATTTCGACCAGCTTTTAAGTACAAATTTATCAAGTTACATTTAAAATCCAATATTAACGTAGTTTTGCTGTTTTTAAAATAGTTCAGGAACCACAGCGAGCTCGTGATTTCTACATGTTTTGACTCTTTTTATTCAAACACAGCTGGTCCGTGTGAAGGAAACAGCTGTTTAACCGCAATGACAACAAAAATAATACGTCAGGACGTCAGTATAAATGTTCACAGCTGAAGAAAATATTGAATTACTGAACATTTACATTACTCTGTACTGAAAGGAGAAGGTTTTACAGCTACCTTTAAAGTCTCGTTCCTGTATTGAACTTTGACACCACCTTTCTGTTTTGTTTTGTTTTTTTGTTTGCCTGCAGCGCCATCTTCCGGCGGAAATGTTTTCTTCAACTGGTCCGCAGACAGGAAGTAACCGGAAGCACTTTAAATGACCTTCAACATAAAAGCACATAATTCTAAAAACATTAAATATTTGTTTTACACAAATTATTTTAAATTAAATTATTTTTTCAATGTCGTTCTATAAAGATTTATTTGAGTAACTAACTGTAAGTCAGCAAATTTTACAATCAAAAGAGCATATTTTGTCCCTTCCCACATTAAAAAAAAAATCTACTTGAAGATCAAAATATAGATTAAAAACTTATAACACAACTTAATATTTAGTTTTATATAAATGCTACACATAAAAAGCTAATTTCTTGTATTATAAAATCAAAGAACTAAAATACAACCTTAATTAAAGATTTACATTTTGTTTTTAGTTTCAACATTTGATATGTTTACTATGTTCCACTGATAATAAAATATGGGTTTATGAGATTTGTAAATCATTACATTCTGTTTTTAAATTAACTTTACGTAGCTTCAAAAGATTTGTGGAATTTGGGTTGTAAAGTGTTTACATTTATCTGTAGTTTTACATTTTAGGACAAAAGAAAAGGCCAAACTCTTATGAAAATGGGAAAAACATAAATTTGAATTATGGAGGGCTATGTGAATGTCTACTTTAATACATATATTTGTGTCACAGAAAAATTATTTAATTGAACATATACATTTGGACTGTTAATTGGATATTTTATTGTGACTGATTGTATTTTCTCTAACAATGACCAGTAGCTTCATTTAATTTAACTTTTATTATTTTTTATGAAGCCTTTACTTTAATTCACATAGTTCTTAGAATGACTTTCCATATTTCTGCAGATCACTTGATTTCAATTGTTTGTGTCAAAGTAATATATTTGCAAAACTGCATTTTTGTTGTTGTTGTTGTTATTGTTTTCCTCTCAACAACTTGCTGTAAATGTGTTAAAATGTTTTATTTTTTAGAGGGTTTCAGAGAAAGCTCACACTGTGTGGCTGTAAATTAAACAGTGAAGTGGCAAACTGGATAATAAACTATAAGAACAAACTTATTGTTGTTTGATCTTTATACACACATTTTGCATAAAACTGGACAAGAGAACTGCTACAGTTAACTTTTCCTATAGTGGTTATAAATATAAATGTTCATTTTCATGTTATTTTTTGTGAAAGCCACAAAGAGTTACGGCAGAGGAACCAAAGAGGCACCAGAGCCGCAGAATGCAGACCCCAGGGATTAGGCATGTGGACAAAAGTAGCGCCAGTTGAGATTTTATTTTGAAAACAGTGTAGCGGAAGTTGCTGTTGTGAACATGCCTAATCCGGAAGTGACGGTGACATTCAGCTCAGTAACAAACAATGTTTCTCGGCCGGAGTTCGTGTCTCAGGCTGCTGTCTCTCCGGCGTTGTCTCCTTCAGTGTCGCAGCGTTAGTTCAGAAAACACCGCGAGGGTGAGTTATAAAAAAAATAAAATTAAAATCTGAGCTGCTGCTTGTTTCACGCGTTATGTGGGAGAAGGTCGCGTGCAGACTGGATACTAACGGAGCAAATCAAAGGTTATTATAGTTCTGTTCCTGCAGAATGAGGGTAAACTGATCAACAGTCAGCTCATAAATCACGTCATAAATAACACATAAAAAAACAAATGCAATATATTACATTGTAAGCTGCTTTCATACAACTACTGTGTTCCCATTCAGACACTTGTTTTATTTCTTAAGCTCAAGTTTTTTCTAAACCTCTGGTTTGTCTGAATGGGAACCTGTTCTGTTTGGAAATGGATAATTTATTTTACCAGTGTTTTTAATTCATGTCATACAATTTTACATGATGTTAAATCATGTTGAAACCTCAGAATTTACAAAGGATGTGCCTAACGTTGAGTATTACTCCATAATATTAGATTTTATTTTATTTTTACTGTAAGTGCTGACTCAGCTGCAACTTTGGTTTCAACCATTGAATTTCAGATTTTTCCTACCTGGCAGAATCATCTCTTTAAATAGATAAATAAATAATATTTTTCTTGGAATAATAGCAATCTGCATTGATCATCTTTAGGTAAAGTACCCAGAAAACTCTTTATTCTCTTATTGTTTGCTTCCTATTTAAGTCTGGGCATCATTTTTGAACTGTTGTGTTGACAGAAAGATGCTGGTTTTACCTGAAAGTGCATAAAGAGTATTTTTTGAAAATTATTTTTAAGCTCTTTTTATTGAAATCATTTGTTTTAATGTAAGCTTCTTGTAAATAATTTGCTACCAAACCTGCTCTACATTTGTCCTATTTTAAGTTTTAGTTTGCCTCTTTTTTTTGCTAGATTGTACACATTTTAATTGTCTTTTTGTCTCATTTTGTGTCACTTTTGGAAAAAAAAAGCAATTTACATACAAAAACATTTATTTCTTGCATTCTATTGAATTGTAGACTGATTAAATTGATATTAATAGAAAAACATGTCAGAACTTGGCATGTTATATTTTTAAATAAATTAACTAAATGTCATCAAGACAGGTGAACTGATATTAGTACACCCTAAAGAAATGTTTATTTGCTTTGCTTTTAGTATGCTATTTAGTTTTAGCTTACACTATCAGATTTATCCTCCCTCCTCCTTCTGATGACTCACTATCCTATTTTTTATTTATTTTTTTGCTTTTTTTGAAGGCTGCTGTGGACAAGGTCCTCTCTGCCTTTAGGTCCATATGTGGTGAGGACGGAGTTTCATTGGGTGAAGCTGTCAGAGAACAACATGGCAAAGATGAGTCCGTTCACAAGTAAGTCTCAGTTCACGCAGCTCAGCTGAGTTTTACAGGTGCACATTTAAAAATGTAAAAAAACACAAAAAGTGGTGAGACTCTTGTACTGCTATCGTCCAGATGTCGTCCCCCAGATGTGGTGGTGTTTCCTCGCTGTGTGGAGGAAGTCAGCGCTCTGGCCAAAGTCTGCCATGACCACAACATTCCCGTCATCCCCTTCGGCACGGGGACTGGCTTGGAGGGAGGGGTTGGTGCTGTGAAGGTGAAAGAACTGCTGAAATGGGTTCTATCTGAGAAATATCAGCAGTGATAACAGTTCCTATTAAGAAGAAGTTGTGTTTTGAACTTTAACTCAAACTTATGCCACATCCGTTCATGTCCATCCCTAGGGTGGTGTGTGCTTCAGTTTAAGGAACATGGACCAGATTCTGGACCTTCACCCAGAGGACTTTGATGTGACGGTGGAGCCCGGTGTGACTCGGAAAGCCCTCAATTCCTACCTGCGAGACACCGGCCTCTGGTTCCCTGTGGGTCAGTCACAGTTTTAGTTTTGGTCTCCAACAGCACAGTAAAGGATGACGATGGCAAACTTTTACTGGCAATCTGTCGAGGCCACCTATCATCAACAGCTAGTTATTATTCTGTATTAAATACGTTAAAAAAAAGAAAAGATGTATAATTGATTGATTTGTTTGTTTGTTTATCTCAGATCCCGGAGCTGATGCTTCTCTGTGTGGTATGGCTGCCACCAGTGCCTCTGGTACTAATGCAGTGCGTTATGGGACTATGAGGGAAAACGTTATGAATCTAGAGGTGGTTCTGTCTGATGGAACCGTTATACACACAGCTGGGAAAGGCCGACGCCCCAGGTGTGGCTCAGACATCACAAATACACGCTTCATCATTGGTTGTTAGACCTAATTGCCTTAATTTTTGTTTTCTGTCTTCAGAAAAACGTCAGCCGGCTACAACCTGACAAACCTGTTTGTAGGTTCTGAGGGCACCCTGGGGATCATTACCAAAACTGCGTTACGCCTGTATGGCATCCCAGAGGCCATGGTGTCGGCTGTCTGCTCCTTTCCCTCCGTCCAGGCTGCTGTCGACAGCACTGTGCAAATTCTCCAAGCTGGAGTCCCCATCGCTCGCATCGGTAAGGAAGGATCAAGGAAAACAGGAAATATTGATAAATATTTTTAATGATTCTGGTAAAAATCATCTATTTTGAAGAGATGCCATTTTCTGCTCTAACTTACATTAATTTGTTCTTGTTTCTACAAATGACAAAACGACTCAAATAAGAAGATAATAACTGTAAACTGTAATTTCCAGAAAAGAAAAACTACTTTTCCATACACATGTTTATATATTCAAAGACACTGAGTAACCTGTTTTAACACAAGACTGAACAGTTTGTTGTTGTTAGAGGACATCAGTTGTATAGCTGAAGTTATAATCAGGCATGAAACACATTAAACGCTGTACGGTTTCTCATCTGACTCCATGATAAACAGGATCTCACATGTTTCATAGCATTAATTAAAGCAGACGTTGCAGGATCATCTTAAAACCTTGTGATAAAGATAAATCACATATATTCTTGTATTCTTTTTGTCTGACCAAAAACCAAAGACCAAAACATGCATGTTAGGTTAACTGGCAGCTCTAAATTGTCCCTAGGTGTGAGTGAGGGTGTAAATGGTCTTCCTCTTTTGTCCCTGTGTCCCGGTGGACTGGTGACCTGTCCATGATGCCCCCTGCTTCTCGCCCAGTGATCATTGGAGATAGACACCAGCTCCCTGCAGTTTGACTGATTTTACAATGAATTGTTTTCTGTAACTTGTGTAGGTCTTAAACCTGAATCATAGTGGTCTTAAAAAGTCTTAAATTTAATTAACTGAAACATTCAGTAACCCTGTTCTTGTTTGCCTTTTTACACACAGAAATGTGCTGATTCCAGTGTTGCTTTAAACGTGACTGAATACTGTAAAGTTCTTATCAGCATCAAGATAACAGAAGAAATTTTTTAGCTACTAAAATCTATCTGCTGTTGGTAACAACTTAAAGCAATTTATCAAAACAATTTAACAGTTTGAATAAATGTCTCTTGATTACGAGCTAAAAGTGACAGCAGCCATCTGGAGTTGCTGTGAGGTTAACGCCCTGAGAACAAATATCTCATCCTTTCTTCTCCCAACATGACATTAGACCTGATCGTTTAAGGCCTGGTGGAAGATAAGACTGAAAAAAGAAGGGAGGTCAAGAGGTGGGAGGTCATAGAATCCTGGTTAGACGGATAAATTATGAATTTAGCTTGAAAATATATGAAAATAAACTAAAAAGTGTTTAGATGTGTCACACTGGCATTTACCTCCCCATCCTGTTTGTCCTTTCTGTGTTTATGATCCAGAGTTTCTGGATGATGTGATGATAGACGCCTGCAACAGGTTCAGCTCCCTGTCCTACCCCGTGACCCCGACTCTGTTCCTGGAGTTCCACGGATCCGAACGAAGCCTCGAAGAACAAGTCTCCACAGCTGGTGTGTGAGTGTGAAGATAAGAAATGTTTCTTTGACATATGACAAACATCTTATCCCCTCTGGTGTAAAGTTATTGCTACAAAATGTTGAGCTAAATGTTTAGATATTAAGTTTCTAACTAGAATGTTAAGAGCAGAAAGAGTAGAGTCGCACAAACACTGGCCCCTTACACATACAGAAAAGAAATGCATCAAACCAAACTGTGGATGTTTGCAGACTTGAGGCGTTAGTTATTATAGCCGGCTGTTTGAACACATTTAGGATTTTATCTGAGGCATGTTTAGTTAGAGTTTTTTTTTGAGGGACTGTGGTATGCAGTTAACACCTCTTGTTTGGCATCAAGATCACAGTTTTCTGCTGTAATGTCTGCGGACATCAACAGCTGGAAATTTATCTTAAAGTGACTGACTACTGAGGGAACAGGTGGGAATTTACTGTTTTGTTGACATTTGGGTAAAATTAGAATGTTAACTAGTCTACATAGATTTTAAGTCACAGAATTCAGATGTATTTATAGACCCATGTGTGTGTTTCTGCAGAGGAAATCACTCAGAGTAACGAAGGTTCAGACTTCCAGTGGGCTCGGGATACAGAAGCACGAAACCGGCTCTGGAAAGCTCGCCATGATGCCTGGTACGCTGCACAGGCTCTCAGACCGGGCTGCAAGGTAAACAAATCAAGGTGTCATAACATGCAGTAAAACATAGAGGAGCTGGCAGACAGAATCAATGTTCTCGGAAAGTAAAAACGCAGAAAAAGAAAATATGAAAATAGAAGCTTCACCGGAGAGATGACTCAAATATATCTGAAAACTTTAGTTTGGTTAAAAATTTTGTGCACAGACTTGGAAAGTCCATCGGCTGCTGACATTTGTTGCACATTATTCACATCAGTCCACAGACTTTAGTGTTGTGCATTTGTACAAGAGCAACAACAAATGTAAAGAAAACTATATTCTCAAAGAGCTGCATAAAACATGGTTTTAGCTGGAGGGAAAAAACAAACAAATACTCACGGGCAGCTGAAGAAAATCTCAAAGTACAGATTCATTTTAATATTATATTTTCATTGACAAAATCACAACAAAATTAACTAGAAGGACTCAGAGAACGCCAACCTCCACTAAGGCCACAGTGTGATTAAAAAATAGTGCAATCCGGATCATAATCTGGATCAGCACCAAAATGTGATCCATTGTTTTCTATGATGACCCCAAAATTTCCTGATAATATAATGAAAATCTGTTTTTCCTTTGAGTGTTTTACCTCCTTCTTGGCATTCATCTTTAATTAAAATACACGTAAAAGAAAAAGAAAGTAGCATTACTTGAAGGAATGCATATGGCCTGCACACCAAAGTTTAAACAAAGACCTGTTAGTGCTCAGAGTATGTTTTAGAGATGACTCTCAGCTACTACCAAACAAGGCTCAACAGCTGTAAGAATGACTGAGTCATAGGCACTTTTGTGTTTTGTGTAGCTGCTGCAGCCATCTTGAATCGGGTTGGCTCCAAAAGGTAATCGGTCCTAGATGTAATGTTAGGATCCAAACACATCTAATATTGTAATATTGTTTTTAAAAACACCGCAGGGAGCAGACACCATTAAGCTGACAGTTTGACTTAATTAGCAGAGATGTTTGGTGTTCTGGCTTTTAACAGCGAGCCTGTGGGTGATAGCTCAGTGTGACACAAACATTTATTTGTCAAAGACATTGCCCACTTGGGGACACTTTTTTGTCTCATTTTGTTAAACGTTTCAAATTTAAAGATTGCAAAAGACAAAAACTTGATGCCATTCCAATACTGTGACCTTATCTTCCCTCTGTGTGTGTGTGTGTGTGTTTCTGAAGGCGTACTCCACAGATGTGTGTGTCCCTTTGTCTCGACTGCCTCAGATTATCGTAGAGACGAAGAAAAACCTGATTGAGAACAGACTGACTGGTGAGCTTAGGGCAGAGTGAAATATTCATTTTCATGTTTTCAGTGACACGAACTTGTGACTAGATTTTATTCAGTGTGATTTAGTTTTATTACTCAACAATTAGCACTACACCTCATCTGACTACATACAGTATGTAGAAAGTTATATTTATGTTGAAAATTACTTCACAGTTCCCTAAATTTTTATCTGATAAAAGAAAAAAAATGCTTAAAAGGATAGTTCAGATCCTTTGAAGTGGGGTTCTTGCGCATAATCACAGGAGTCCATGTAAATAAGCCATGAAATGTGAAACTGACAGTGATGTAAAGGTCCCAAATGTAAGCCTGTCCTCAGTGGACCATGTGTTTAATGTGTCTCAGTAGACTGACTATGTTCAAATTTAATAAAAACAGCAAAAGCACAAAAAGAAAAGGAAGAGATAAAAGTTCAATGCACCTTTTCAGCTTTGATTAAAATCTTTGCATTGTGCTTCAGGTCCCATCGCAGGTCATGTGGGTGACGGTAACTTCCACTGTTTGATAGTTGTGGATCCCAGTGACCCGGATGAGCTGCACAGAGTCCACCTGTTCACCGAGAGGCTGGCCCGGTAACATGACAGACATCTTTAAAATGGAAATTACCATTCAGAGTTAGCAATATAAAGTCAAGACAGCAGACTCCATGTTCTTCAGACTTGACATTTCTGGAGACGTGAAAACTACAGATGTTTTATGTTTCTATGTTTTATATTTTATTCTTCTAAACCTTGACATGCAGTGTTATTTTGTTCCTGTGTAGGCGAGCGCTGGCCATGGACGGAACATGTACGGGAGAGCACGGAGTGGGCTTGGGAAAGAGAGTGCTGCTGCGTGAGGAGGTGGGACCTCTGACCATCCAGGTCATGCAGGGTCTCAAGGATGCCCTCGACCCCAAGAACCTGATGAATCCTGGGAAAATCCTGCTGCAGGGAGAGCTATAGACTGAACTTTTATTCAAAGGGATTTCAGCTAGAAAAGAATTAAAGTGAATTTTTAGGAGACCTGTCCTTTAAAAAGTAAAACCCACATGTGGATCAGAATTACAATGAAATCAAAATGATAAAAATTTCCGAATTGATCTATGTTTAATTTAAAAAAAACTTCTAAAATCACATATTTGAAGTTTATGGAGAAATATTCAATATGAAAGCTGTATTTTTGAAGTTTGTTTTATAGTTTTAGCTTTTTGCAGCTTATGAATAAACTGATGTTCACTCACCAGGTAGCACCAGAGATAATGTGGCTAAAGTTATATCATCTGGTTTCAGATTTTTACAAAACTAATTAAATATTTATTCTGCACTCAAGGTTTTCGGCCTTCAAGGTGGTAAAGGCGCTTAAAAGCAAAATCTTCTGAAACTACTGAGTTAAAAACCCATTAAAGTGGTTTATTCTGGACAGGAAAGGGATTTTGCTGATTTGGGATCCATCTTTGATCCTGATTAGGATCTCTGATACTTTGCTCCACCACACGGTGTCAGCAGCGAGTCTCAGTGTGACAGATCTCATGAATTACATTAGAAATGGATCAAATAAAAATGTTTATTTCTGCCTCAGTGGTTTGTTACCAGTGTTGTTCCAGTTCACAGCCATAAACTGAACATGAAGAGAGAAATAACGGTCCTGAAACACTCACGGAGCTTCAGAGCTACAACTAAAATCTCTACCTAATATTGAACTTGTATCTCAGTTTATAGTTGGTTTATTTTTATTATTGATTTATGAAAGCTTCCAGTGCCTTTGCATACAGACACAGATCACTGAGTGAATTATCTTGGTGAGGCCCCAGAGGCCAATCCACTCCCTTATAGTGACATGAAATTACCCTTAATGGGCCTATACAACAATTCTGAGAGCTTTCAAAAACACAGATAAAGTGCATACACACATAAAGATCACAGAGTGAGGAATACAGTCAGACAGAAACAGAAAATAACTCATTTTCTGTTCATTTTGTCTGCAGTAAAACAGACATGAGTCTTTTAAAGGCAGAGATGACCAAGTTTGGACGGCATCAAGATCATCTTATTTACAATCTTAATTTGTCTGACGGGGGAAAAATCACTTTACACTCTGCAGTTAAAATGGGCGTATTACGGTTTAAGAAATCCCATAAAAACATCAAAATCCTCCTAAATGCTCAGAGAACTGTCTAGATTTGATAAAAATTTAAAGTCATCTTTATAAATTTCTACTAAGAACCTATTAAACATGGATGTAATAAAGTTAGTGAATTATTTGTTTCATGTTTTATAAATCAAAGTGTTTGGATTGGTGAGAAGCTGCGTAGTTTTATCTAATGAAATTAATAATATATCTGACTTATACATTCATTACAAAATTTCCACAGTTAACTTTAATATTTCTTTATTATTGTTTTTAACTGCTCTTTAAAGAGTCTGTAAATTGTCTCTTAACCAGAAAATATAAAACAAATTCTTTAAAAAGGATGGAGGAAATTATGTTTTCATTAACTTTTTTTTATATTGCTAATTTATTTATTATTCCTATACTCAGCTCATAATGACTAAGAAAGCCTTTTAGTTTTTTTTTATTATTGCCTTTTTCATTACCATTTATAAACTGTTTAGACTGCTGCTATGGCATTTCAACCATAACATCTATAACTGATTTATATCAGAAATTAAAAAGAGATTCTCTTCATTACAAAGTTGTTCTCTTGTTCCGCTGCGTTTATGATTTTCATCCAGTGCTCCTAAATTTATTTTCGATCCGCTCAGGCTGATTGTGTCTGGTTTATTTGATTTGGCGATAGTTTGATTACATGCCTGAGCAACACAGAGGACCATTTATAGACCTTCTGTCATTATAGTAGGACAGAATAACACCTTCCGTGAGACAGTATGCACCGAAACATAACTTACCTTATTGGGTTGTATCAAGAAACTGCATGAGACCTGACTTCTGTAAGAGAGAAGACACAATCAGCCAAACACACTCAGAACCAAGGATTAGATCGAGTCATCTCAAACCAAACATAGAAACTGAGGCAAATAATTCAGCATATGGGAGAAAATTTAGTTCATAATTTAACAATCTTTGGACAGGAAGCACAAAAGGATCATGGGAATATTGAAGAACAGGCAGACTCATCTTGTCTTCAGTAGAAATATTAATTACAAGAGTAAATCTAAAAACTTTTACTTTTCAAATACATGTTTTAAGGAATATTTAGTTATCCAACAAAAAAAAACAAAAAGAGCTTTTTCTTTACTT
Source organism: Kryptolebias brasiliensis (assembly GCA_028566095.1). Lineage (NCBI taxonomy): Eukaryota > Metazoa > Chordata > Actinopteri > Cyprinodontiformes > Rivulidae > Kryptolebias > Kryptolebias brasiliensis. The sequence goes on along the minus strand of JAOXNZ010000012.1, from coordinate 24,035,172 downwards.
AGCTGATGAAACTAGTAACATTAGTCAATATAATAAAGATTATATTATGTATAATTTAAACACTTTTCCCAGTTTTTACCAATGGTTGCCAACAGTTTGAGCTGTAAAATTTCTTCTTTAATCAGTTAAATGATTAAACATCTTGGGAAGATGAGTATATGCTCGTTCACCTTGGTCCTTCTGGGTTCCAGCTGCTGCGGTGGACTGGCGCCTGCCCGGTGTGTTGGGGGCTCTGGGGGGGCCTCTCCTGCTTGGTGCTAGGCGGTTTCTCTGCCGGGGACTGGTGCAGGCACCAGGCCATTGGGGGTTTGGGTCCCGGGCTTGGCCTGCACGGCAGGAGGTGGTGGCGTGGCTGGGTTGGGGGGGCTGGTGCCCCGCGTCTCTCCCTGTACCTCTTTGTCCTGGGGGCTGCTGACCCTGTGTTTTGCTGGCGACCTACCTCTGTGTGGACGTGCCTTGGGGTGGTGCCAGGTGTCTGTTTGCCTGGGGCTGCTGCGGCCTTCTGGAGCTGGATCCACCTGTCCTCTCTGCTCCTGGGTGCTGTAGATGGCGGGCATTCTACCGTTCACGGCACTCTTTTAACTGTGCATCTCCAGGTGGCATGCTAGCACATATACACCCACATAACATGAACACAATTTTTTAATATATATATTATTTACAGTCAGTCTTTCTGTTACACATACGCTTACCCCGCCCCCAACACACACACACACCTTCACGCATAGATTCACAAAAAGTCCTGATGGTTGAAGGTCATACAAACAGATTACTATTACAACAATGTGGCCTTGAGATATCCTTATTGTAGAGCAAATCTGTTCTGGCTCATGTAGGCAGCCGTCTTCTCTATATGGTATGCCTGAAATGCCATGACAGGACAAAAAAAAAAAAATTAAACATCTTGGTGGCAGTGACATCCTTGAGTCTTGAAATTATTTTATTACCTTCTATCCAACAGTTTAGTCTTCAGTTTAAAGTTCATGATAAATTAGAAATTGGTGATAAATTAGAAATTTGCTAAACAAACTATATTTTTCTGTTTGTTCAACTTAAAACAGTAAGTTTGATAAGTTTAGATAAAACACCTAAAACTATATTTATTTCCATCCATCCATCCATTTTCTTCTGCTTATCCGGGGTCGGGTCGCGGGGGCAGCAGCCTAAGCAGGAAGACCCAGACTTCCCTCTCCCCAGCCACTTGGGCCAGCTCCTCCGGGGGAATCCCAAGGTGTTCCCAGGCCAGCTGAGAAACATAGTCCCTCCTGCGTGTCCTGGGTCTTCCTTTGGGTCTCCTCCCGGTGGGACGTGCCCGGGACACCTCACCAGGGAGACGTCCAGGAGGCATCCTAACCAGATGACTGAGCCACCTCAACTGGCTCCTCTCGATGTGGAGAAGCAGCGGCTCTACTCTGAGTCCCTCCCGGATGGCAGAGCTTCTCATCCTATCTCTAAGGGAGAGCCCAGACACCCTGCAGAGAAAACTCATTTCAGCTGCTTGTAGCCGTGATCTCGTTCTTTAGGTCATGATGAATGTTCCTACCCTCACCTATGGCCATGAGCTATATTTATTTATTAACCTTTATTTAACCAGGCAAGTCCCATTAAGATCACAAATCTCTTTTTCAAGGGAGGCCTGTACCTGAAGGCAGTCTTTTAAACTGTGGGAGGAAACCGGAGCACCCTGAGTAAACCCATGCAAACAAGAGGAGAACATGCTAACTCCACACAGAAAGACCCCAGGTCCACCCAGGGCTTGAATCCAGGACCTTCTTGCTGTGTAGCAACAGTGCTAACCACTAATCCATTGTGCTGCCAAAATGTATATATGTGTTTTTTAAATAACCCACTTTAAAACATGAATCTATGTATGAGTTTTGTGACAGCAAGTTGCTACATTAGTATGAATCAAGAAGTTCAAAAGTGAGAAAAATGTTAAAACAACTAGTTGGAAATGTTAACAGCCCAAATGACTCACACTGTTTCTGTTTATTATACTCTAAAGATTACTGGAAACAGAAAAGAATACTGATTCTGGCCACCTAACATCATGATAACTCAAATAAAAAAGAGATTATATTGTGTTAGGATGTACAGATGTAGATAAATTTGTTGGTCCTTTTACAGAAGCAATGCTTAATTTCTCCTGAAATGTGATTCAGTTAAAAGCAGCTATCAGTATATGAGAGAGTAAACAAAGAAAACTGAAAAGAAATGGTTTGTTGTTTGTTTCTTAAAGATATGCTAAAATAATTTGGTCAGATTTGTTGGTACCCTTCAAGAGACCATTAATCTTTTCATCATAATCGTGTTTAAAACTAATTGTTTGACCTTAATAGTATCACAAGTATCAGTTGTGATTTTTAAAAAATATTTCAGAACGGTACCTATGATTTACCCAAGATGTATCACTAATGTTTGTTATTAAAATAAAATACTGAATACTGTTTGACTGCTCACTATAGCTGCAAATTTTGTTGAAGTAAAGTTTTTGCCAGGTTACACGTGTTTGACGCCCAGGGTTGATTGTTTATTTTCTAATGAAACAGAATAGAGTGGGGGGGAGAAAACTTGTTGACTCAACAACAGTAGTAATAATATTTATAACTTTAATTAGGTTTTTGTACAAAAATAATGAGTTTTATTTGTTTTTTTTCCACTCCTTCAGGTACCTGCAGGGTCTCACCACACCTGCCAGAAATGAACCTGAAATCCCCCCACAGCTAATCCAACAGATCCCCCCTCCCCCCACCAGAAGAATCCAGGCCAATCCCATGCTGAGGCATTAAAGCGGAGTCTTGTCGCTGCACCGTCTCCTGTCTGTGTTTCTGATCCGAGTTTGCGCATTGAGCGCGCAGATTGTCTGTCCGGGAGCAGCAGCAGCAGAACGGACCGGACCGGACCGGACCGGACAGGGGAGAGGCTTCACTCTGACCCCGATCTCCGGGGGAGGGGGGAGGATCACTGTTCGGAGCCCACCGGAGAGGACAGACAGACAGACAGACGGACGGAGCGAGGCGCGACGACGTCACTTCTCTCCAAGACAGAGCGTCTTTTCCCCGCGTCGGTCAGACAGACAGCAACAGTTGTCACGATGTCTGAGATCAGATGAGGCGCGAGCCGCGGAGGGACCGCTGCGGTGCTGCTGAGCTCCGGACCGGGCGGGATCAGCGCGTGCTGCGATGATCCAGCCGTGTTAAAGCCCACCTGGGACGGACTGCGCGGGGAGCGGTGCGCGCATCTGTTTACCCGCTCGCTGGGATTTCATTCAGCTCCCCTCCGCCCCCCTTCTCCTCCCCCCTCCTGTGTTTAGGTTTTATTTTGTTGTCTGTGAGGTGGGTCCAGACGTCAGGGCTGGCTCGGGTTCCGGCTCATGTTCGGCTCAGCGGGGAAACGGACTGTTGCGTCTGCGGAGAGTCAGAGCTGACGAGCCTGCTGCTGAGACACACGGACAGACAGACAGACAGACAGGACCGAGGGGAGGGGGGGCGACAGCCTGTTCTGGGCTCTCTCGACCCTTTGCGGATCGAGCCGAGCCCCCTCCTGTTTCCACCCAGAACCACCCCCCACCTGTCCCTTCTCCCACTTTGGATGGGGGGAAAGCAGAGCACGGCGGGGCGGCCCCGGGGTGCTTTCCCCGGTGTCTCTTCTGATGACAGCGCGGTGCCACCCTCGGCCCACTTCGGCCACTACCGGCCGAGCGGCACCACCATGGGCCTGCGGAGCCGCTCGGTGAGCTCCGTGGCCGGGATGGGCATCGACCACAGTCCCGCCGTGCCCTTCGGCTTCTACACCCCCAGAGGGACGGACTCGGATCGAGCCGGAGGGGGTTCCGGGGGCACCACCGCGGCCCCCCACGGCACCGGCTACCAGGACGGTGGGGGCGGAGGGCATCACACGGACGGGGTGCTGTATCTGGGGTCCCGGGGGTCGCTGGCTGACACCTTGCCCCTGCACATCGCGCCCCGCTGGTTCAGCGCGCACAGCGGTAAGATCTGCTGCACAAACACAGCCACGCAGGCTGCACGCGCTCACACCCAGCTGGCTGGTTCAGTCTGAGGGATTAATCATCACACAAAACCCCCACAGACTCCAGACACCTACAGACACGGATACATTTGTTTGTACTCTTTTGTTAAAGAAAGAAAAAAACACAATGACCACTGAAATAACCTGAAACTGACAAAAGTAATAATTAGAAAAATATAAAAAAGAAAATGAAAATCATTGCTTATGAATTTTGGTTCAGCAGAATTATAAAAAACAAACAAACAAACTAATGAAACTGGCCTTGACAAAAGGAATAGTATTCATAACTTAATATTTTGTGGCACAACCTGTGATTTCTGTAAGACTGTCTGAGACTTCTGCACCTGTCCACAGGTATTTTGGTCTACTCCTAGTCAGCAAACTGCTCCAGGTGTCTTAGTTTTGAAGGGTTCCTGCTCCAGATGTTTCAGCTCCTTCCACAGATGTTCAACAGGATTTAGGTCAGGGCTCAGAGGCCACTTCAAAATGGTCCAATGTTTTATTCTGAACCATTCTTGGTGTTTTAAAAGTGTGTTTTGGGTCATTATCCTGTTGAAGAATCCAAGACCTGTGACTGAGCCCAAGCTTTTTGACACTGGGCAGCAAATTTTAACCCCAGAAAGCCTTGATAGTCTTAAGATTTCATTGTACCCGGAACAGATTCAGGACCCACTGTATCAGAAGCTTCAAAGCAGGACCAGAACAGAACCAAGCCTCCTCCATGTTCTGCTGTAGGTACAGGGTTCTTCTTTTTGTTTCATTTTTGGGCCTGTGAACATAGAGCTGATGGAACTTGTTGCCAAGAAAGGCTCCAGTTTTGTCTCATCTGTCCAAAGGACATTCTCCCAGAAGCTTTGTGGCTTGTCAGTATGCATTTTGACAAATTCCAGTCTCACATTTTTATGATTTGGTGTCCTCCTCAGTCATCTTCCATTAAGTCTACTTTGGCTCAAACAGCAACGGATGGTGCATCTGACACTGATGACCCTTGACCTTGGAGTTCCCCTCTAATCTCTTTGAGAGTTGTTCTGGGCTCTTTCCTTACCATTCATATTATCTGTCTTTTTATTTTGTCATCAGTTTTTCTCTTGTGACCACACCCAGGGAAGACAATTAACTTTCTTTTTTCCTTTGGAAACTGATAAGAAAATAAATTAGAGTTGATGTTAGTGTGTGTTCTTGTG
>JAOXNZ010000012.1:24009432-24027885 GCA_028566095.1 Kryptolebias brasiliensis | reverse complement strand
TGGGTAATATTTTAAACAGCACAAAAAACAGCATTACTATGTTTATGAGATATTTTGCTTACGCTTCAACAATCAAACACACACAAACACGGGCAAAAACATTATTACAAATCTTGCCTCTTTGGCAAATGAAGAGACAAGTTAAATTATTTAGGTATGCACTTTTTCAGATTACTATCAAACAAGATAAACTTGTTTTAATTACTTGACAAAATAAATCAAATGAGTTAATATTGAAACAACAAGTTATGGCTCCAAAACTGAGAATCAGATATCAACCAGTGGTGCAAGTTTCCCGTAAATTTGCATGTAATCAAGTTATTTAAATCCACATGACTCGGGGTTAACACTCGACTTTTTAACCTCAGAAATCTGGCTTTAACAACATTGCTGCAGCTGTGTTTGTTGCCATCACATCAACTGAAATGCTCAGAATAAAGTGATTGAGGAACATTATGAACAACAGGTTCAGCCAAGTCCCCAGGCTCTCATTACCAAAGCCCTGACCGACTCACAGCAGGACGACAGCAAGTCAGACTTCAACATCTCAGCTGTTTTTACCCTTCCTGCATTGCCTAGCAACTCTCTGATGTGCTTTTATATCAGTGGGGGCAGATAACGAGGCTCGAGGAGGAAGGAGTCAGTGGAAAAAACTGAGGAAGGTGCACATGTTCAATATTAAAGCAGAACACAGAGGCCTTTAGCAAATATCTGCAGAAAGAAGCTGTGTGTTAACGGTGAAATTTCTTCTTTGATTTAACGTTGGACTGCAGCCGAGTTAAGATTGTTTGATGAGCTGAGATCTCCAGGTTAAACCAAAGACTTCTGTTTCACCATCATCCTGTTCAAACGATAGAAGTATTGCTGTGGTTTTGTTCCCTGCTTGCCTCCAACCCTCTTTAAAAATAGAAGTAAAACAGCTATAAAGGTATGTTAAACAACAGGAAATTGACATAAAACAAATCCAAAAAGGAACAGGAAAAATTCAATAGTAACTGTGGTGGCACAGCGGCGTAGTGGTTAGAGCTGTCGCCTCCCAGCAAGAAGTTAAAAGTAGCAGCATAGAAGCTAAAAGCTAAAAGTAGCAGAATGGTAACTAAAAACTAAAATCATCTTAAGAAGACAAAAATAGAGCCAGATTGCTGAAGCAAATTTTAAAGAGAAAAATGTTTTTTTGAGGAATTTAAGAGAATTTATTTCTATGGGGATAATATTTGTAAATAAAGCTAAATATTTTGAAACGTAGAAAAGTTATAAAAAACAAACGTCATAGCACCCATCTAGTGAATTAGCTGAATGTTTGGATTTATGATTGACAGGAAAACAATAGCGTGGATGCTGAGTCAGCATTCACACAATAACACAATGGTCACAGTAACGAGTCTATAAGACGATGCCAAAATGACTCCAAAAAATGTAAAAGGAACACAAAAGAGACACAAATTGTGTTATTTTACACAAACATCCAAAACAAAATGATTATAACACAAAACAGCAACAAAGAAATGGAAACTTGCAGTATTACAGTATGTTTATAAAATAAGGCAAATTAATCTGAAAAGTGACAACTTGCATACAAAAAGACATTAAGCAGCCACAAAGATGTATAAAACATCAAGAAAATGCAGCTTAAAAAGACAAACAAGTGCAAGAACATTTAAAAATGCCACACTAAGCCACAAAAACCTTCAAGGAAATTTTTGAATGACTGGAAATTGACATAAAAATATGAAAAGTGATGACAAACAGTTCCGAAAACCCCAATAGATCCATAAAATGATGCAAAATGACCCTAAAAGGGACATAAAATAGCCTCATCAAGGTGCTCTTTTATTACCTCAGTGCTTTCAGCGTTTTACAGTTTTGTTGCAACAAATGGTGCTGGCCGTGTGTTTAGAAGGAACTTTGCATTCAGTGCACTTTAATGGATAATAAACACAAAAAAATCCATGCTTTTCTTTAAATTTGATAAATAAAGAATCACCTTCAGTGGCTGCTTTGTTGTGAGGTTGTTGGATTGGTCAGTTTAATAAAAAGTAGAAGAATGTCGTGTCAGAGGAGGCAAGCATGAGAAAGAAAGGAATGAAATTTGAAGAAAAACTTGTCACCAATGGAAAATAATTAATCTGTTAGGACATGCAAAATGTATTTAGGTAAAAAGTGAATCATCAGAGGAGGAGAAGGAGGAGGACAGAACTGACAATATTTGTTAGAAACGTGAGAAAAGCTGAAGCTTCAGTCTGGCATCTGTCTTCTTGGTTTCTGTGCCGTAATTGGTTACGAGATACAATCTGATGTAGACCGCACTCACTAAAATGTCACGCCGCTAATGCTTTAATAAAGGATCTGATGCATCCGTGGCAAGTTTTACCACTTATCATCCATCTACATGACAAATGCTTGTTGCTGAATGGGATTTTTAAGGGTGTTTTTTTCTGGAAACTTGGCTGCAGCTGAGCTGTGTCACACAATCCAGGGTCCTCGCTGGTTTCACTGAGGTGGCTCAATGGAACGCCTGCTGCAAACAGCTTCAGAGGGAATACACTTGTCATCTGTCCAAAAAAAAGCGCAGAGCTTTACATCGTCACTGCCAGGTGGTTTAAAACTGTCTGCACTATGTGGAATAATGAATTCTAAATATTTTCAGGTTTTCTTTCTGCATCATCCTGCTCTGCTGGTCAAGTCTTCATTATCGTCTGCCAGCAAAAGTGGAAGGCGAAAATGTTTTTTGCTTGTGTTGGTATGTTTGTCTGTGGATTCTGCAAAATATTTCATATATTTCGGTTTTTGATGTGAAGTATGATGTGATTGCACATAATGTTGTTTTAGAGGTTCAACCAAAACGTCTACAGCTCCTTAATTTGTCAACACAAGATGATCTTAATCAAAGCCTCTGGCAGGCAAGGCAGCAGGTGATTCACATTCCTTGAAGGAATGCTAGGCCTTTAATTAAAAATGTTACAGTATGAGCAGCACTAAGGTCACTACTTGCTTTGCTTAAAAACTTTAGGAAAAGGAGCTTTGAGAAATCATAATTTTATAATAAATTTAACTACTCCTACTACTTCTTATGGATCCAGATGTCTGTCTCAGAGACATTTGGTTGTCTGTAACTTCTCCCTGGTCAAAACGCTTCTTTTCCACACCCTAAAGCTGTTACATGTTGTTATTGTACATTATCTCCTTCTTACAGCAGTCTAACTAACATTTCTTCCTTTAACAGATGCTCAGACCTGATCAGATTCTTAGTATTTCAGCGTAAACCTTGTCAGCTCTGAACTTAGTTCTGCAGAATCACTGAAGCAAATTTCCCCTTAGGAGTGATACACCTACATGCACAGAATGTTTTATTCTTGGGTGTCTCAGCTTCTCGTTGCTGTAGACCAAATCCTTTTGGTTTTAAATAAAATGTCTGTTAATCAGGCAGGCTACATGTGCCTCCTCTCTGTTTGCCCTTGAAGTGTTTGTGAAGGAGATGCTAAAAGGAAGAATAGGAAGGAGAAAAGATTTAAAATTATCTTCATGAGGGAAGACATTGTCACATAATAGTCGGTGGTAATGCAGAGGTGTGTGTCTGCGTGTTGATCAAACTCTTTTCAGATGTTAAAAGATGCGAGTTAATGTTAATCACGTTGCAAACCAAGAGCACTGCGGTTGCATTTGTACTCTGGTTGCATGCCTTGCCTTGAGATTGCATCCTTTAATACACATTTAAAGACACACACATTCAGAAAGCTGCAGCAGTGAAATGCCCTCTTCCTCTCACCCATCCATACAGGTGGAGGTCCAACACACCGGAACAGGATGCATTAAATGGCTCCTGCTTGAATCTTGGATTTGAGCAGATTTGAGGATTTTTTGCATCATTCATTCAGTTTTACGACAACTTCTCTCCACTTTAACTTTGCTGTTTTGGCTACTGAAATGTGTGAACAAGATGTCTCACACAGGGAGGAACCACAGTCTGCAGATGATGTCAGGTTTTCACAAAAATGACCTGAATAAAGCAGCAATGACAAAAGAAACCCATTCTGCCACTTGCATGTAACCAAATTTAGTAATAGTCATTTTTTAAAGCAAAAATATTATTATTAATGAGAAAAACTGATTGCAGATTTGTTTTCTTTGTCACATACTAGTAAAAAAGGAAAATTTGGTGTTTCTTTTTACTTTCAGCAGGTATGAAAATTCAGCTTATTTTATTTGATGATTAATCAAAGAAACTGTAAACTATCAATATATTCAAGATTGACAAGAAGAGAATAACTTCAGTAAATCAAATTATAATATAGTATTTAACTTGTATATAAGATGTCATTCATGTATTTTAATGTTCCACTTTCTTTTGGAGGCATGCAAACTATGAAATCAAACATAAAAAGGTTCTCCTAAACTATTTCAAATGGTGCCATTTAAAAAGATTTACTCTAGTAGATTTCCAAATATATTGATATGTAAACAATATATCTTTAAAAAAGTGCTTTTATCTGCATTTTTACTCAACAAATCTGATCACAAATACGTACCAATACATCAACATTGTCGGATTTCTCCATATCAAACGGCTCTTCCATAGATGCCACCATTGTTGACCTATTTCAGCTGTTTTTGTATGTAAACAAAGACACATGGCTGTTGGCATCTGGTCACAAATTTAGCTTACAAATTTTTAATGTAAGAACAAATGAACCACTGATATGAGAAAAAGGTTGAGTGGATTTTGTTTCTCGCTTTATGAATTTTGTTTTTACTGGTCTTCCTGACATTGCAAATGAGTAATTTTAAGGGAGCCCCTCTTCCTGGCAATAAATACTACTCTTAAAAGGCTTTTTATTCTAAATTGATCAGTCAGATGGACACAAACACTCCAGTACAATTAAATAATAGACTTTACAGATCAACACAGTACTTTAACAATCATTTAAACTTTACTGTATATCTATCAGTCAGTCGTTCCTCAGCCCAAGGGCCTTCCTTCGTCCTCCTGATGTTTTATTGACACAATCTGTCAATACGGCATCAGTGCTTAATCAATACAATGTTTACACTCCTTTTCTGACCAACACGTTTAATCCCTGCCATCCTTGGCTGAGAATTCCCCAGTGGCACCTCTCAAGTGCGAAAGCATTTTTAACGCTTAATTACTTTGATAGTTTGAGCAGAAAAAGGCCTGAAAACAATAACAACAGAACCAACTTGGTGCTGCTGGAGGCCCTTTCTTCACAAATATCTCAGCAGCCACAGATGCTTCTGTCACCGGATCCATTTGTCACATCGATGGGGTCAAATTAAGAACCTGCTTTTCAGCTGAACAATAGTTTTAAGCAGCTGAGCTGAATTGTTCCATTGTTGGAACAAAGTCAGATTTTCAGATTAGTCAGGTCTCTTTTGTTAAATTTTAACTGAACATGTGAAACATTAAAATGTACTCAGGACAAAGACGCTTTCTTTGTGTTGCTCTCAGCCACATTGTCACTTTTAAAAATAGCTGTTTTCTTGGTTAATTGGGGGCAATGTGACAAAACACTGTTATTGACAAAACCTGATTTAACGCAGATTATTCTTACTGTTTTCTAGTGTTATCTAAGATTTTGAGTCTTTGTGTCCCTTAATTAAAAGTCATGAGGTATAGTAGTGGTTAAAATATTCCGCTTCAAAACAGGACACCCCTCCTGGAAACTCACATTTCATCAGTTGCCACCAATTCCTTTTAAATGAACAAACCAGATTTTGTTTCCAAATTATTCAACTTGTTACAGACATCAGCGTTCAGTTGTGATAATAACACCAAACATTAGACATCAGAATAGCATCAAACTAGACATTATATTATTGGTTGTTAAGACTATAAATTTTTTTTAACTGAGAAAATCCTTACATTTTCCTTACATATTACATGAAAACTATATAAAGAGTTATATAATTAGTATAAAACAATATTTTAAATGCAAATATAAAACAAGAAAATTGTATATTTTTTCCCCTATATTATCCCAGAGACTAAACTGGATAAATAAATACAGAAATGTAACAAAAACTCACAGCCTCCTCCCTCACAGTCACTCACCTTTCTGGGATACGAAGCAATTACTCAAAAACACCATCACTTCCTCTGTCGACGCCCTCCCTCCCCCTCGTGTCATGAGCCGATGTGTGATTCTTTTGTTCTCAGATTACAGACACAGAAGCAAATCCTTCACCTCGACACGCAGGTGCTTTTTAATTTAAATGTAAATAGTGAAGTGGTGTTGCTCGCCTGGAAGATTAGTCCAGCTTAATATTCATCATTAATAGAGAAGAAGAACAGCCTTAAGTTTGTTTTCAGCCTTGTAGTCAGAATGATAAAGATATGTAGCTCATGAGACAAGTTCATGGGTTTACAAAAAGATTTATTTTTTATTTTCATTATATAAGCTGTGATATCTTCTAAAAGCACAATGTATGTTTTTAGGTACGCTGATGATGAACAGCTGTGCATTTCTGCTAAACCAAATGATGCTGCAGCCTCCATCACTACCTCAACACTGATAATAAATTAATTCACACAAACAAACTTTATTCCCATCCACTGCAAGTAAGAAAATAATTAACCTCGTCCAATTTGTTTATTTATTTATTTTTTATCAATGGAGCAATCAATAAAACTTACAACCTATGAAGAAGAACTTACACAAAGCTAAATGTTTTTTGAAAATTATTTGTGTGACAAACATAAAGATTCTCAGTCAATAAGTTATGAAGCTGAAACAGAGACAATCTTTATAGAAAGAAGCTGCAAGGAGCAATAAAACACTCAGTAGTTCAGAAATAGTTTATTATCACCCACAGCTGAAAGGTGAAGGTGGACAATAATGTTTTTGATTGTGTGTGTTTGTTTGTTTGTCTGTAGTGTTAGCAAAATATCTCATGAACCAGTGGACTGATTTTAGCATTACTCTCATGAAGTAATCATTGGATTTACATCTACAACTAATTAACTTCTGCAGTCACCCAAGATGGCCACAACAACTAATCAACATTAGCCAACACAAAAATGCTTATAACATAGCCAGTTTTACAGATATTGAGCTAAAATGTGGTGTGGATGTAGCTGAGAGTCATTCACAACACGTACTCTGAGCACAAACAGATTTAGCAAGATTTCACAATATTGCATGTGATCATGCATGACGTCGTTTACATGGTTTGACTAAAACAGCCATAACTCAATTCCTTCTCAGCATAATTTAGTCTAAAATGCTGACATGACAGGCAGCAGGTGATATACATTCCTTGGCAGAATACTAGGTCTTTAATGTTGTTTAATGTGTTTGTCTAATACGACCTGCAGTCATATTTTGAAACTCCTGCCATAAATAAAACCTTGACTAATTGGACTTTTAGGTCTTAATATGCTCCGCATATTCTATTCTGCTAAAATGTGTGCTTAGAACATATTAAACAGTTGAAATATTTCAAAATTCTTAGTATTTCTTACAGTTTTTGGTTGTAGACGTACAGTAAATTTACAGTACAACCAGAACAGGCTGCAGCTGGAGTCCTGTTTAGACATTTGAGACCTTGAATAGGTCTTCCTCACTAATGTTTATATCATCAGGTTTAGGATTTGGAGGGATGACCGGAGTCGCCCGACCATATACAGATTATTGACAGGACTGTACTGGCGTCTGTGCTCCGACAGAAATATAGAGACTAAATAAGTGCGGTGCTGCTTTAAGCACAGAAACCGGTGCAGATCCTCCCACACGTACTTGCAGCAATGCACACAAACAAATACAAACACCACCTTCTGATGTGCAGCATACGTGGGATACACACAAATACACAATCAGTGAGACTGCCATCAATGCAGCGGGGTGTTGTGGTTGGATAATTCAGCCAAGGAACGCAGGGATGGAGGAACATCTGTGCTGCTGAACTGTCTGGTAGAGAGAATATAGGTCAGAGCTGCAATTTATTTCTGTTTCCTCTGCCTCACACACTCCCCACATCTCTCGTGGTCTCGTTCCTCCCCGTTAACTCGGAGCAGTGCACGCTCAGGAGGCATGCAAGGACACACAGACAGACACACAGACCCTGCAAGGGCAGAATAAGATGATGGAGAGCGAAGGAGAGACTGTGCGGCGACGCTTGGAGATAGATCTGTGTTGCTGTGACAACCAGATAGCTGCTTATTGCTGCTGGTTTTCCAGACGTGAACACAGACATAAACACCCCCATCACCTGCAAATGTCACCTCATCCTTACTACTGCCTCCCTAAATGATAACATGTATAACATGTACACACAAAACACATAAACACAACTTAACAATGAATAATGACCACAAACCGACAATAATACAAAAATTGAACACACTCAGAAAATATAAAATGACACAAAAATATCATAAGTGGACATAAACATTTTCAAAGAGGCAAACATTTCCCACAGGCACACAATGAAATGACAAGAAAAAGACAGAAAATGGCAATAAGGTGAGAAAAAGAGACAATGGACACACACTATGATTATAAAAATCCAAAAAATGTCAATAAGGCTGCATGATATGAGGAAAACATACAATATTACACTTGAATATTTGCGACGATGATATCAGTTGCAATAATGTTTTGTCATTATACTGTTCACAGCACTGTCCATGTGTGAGCTGTATCTTAAAGCATTTAGAGGAGTGGGGATCCATTTGATTACCAAACTTAGCTTTTTTGTATGCAGTTTACATCTGCAGTTATTAGAATCCTTTGTGATGTTGATATTGCAGAAACTGATAAATATTTGATATATTGTGCAGCCTTACCACACAGTGACAAAAAAGATAACAGACACACAAATAACTTGAACCCTAATGTGTTATAAAAACATCTCAAAGACCCAAACTGAACAATAAAAACACACAAAAGGCAGAAAAACATAAGAAGTTACAAAACAATGACGAAAGGTAACACAGAACAGTCTAGTTGGCTGTAAACAACAATATAAGAAGAACAAAAATGAACATGAAGAAATAAAAAACTGAATGTGGCTAAAAACACACAACAATTACAAAAAACAAAAGGGAAACCAAAGAACCTCAAACAAACCAACTGGTTTTGAAGAGATGGAAAATATCTCAAATGTAAACATAAAACACAAAATGATCATACAGATAAGCAACAAGTAGATACACAATTTAAATAACTACTTTTATGATTAATAACTTAAACATCCCTTCATTGTTAACCTCAGAAAAGGCACAAGTCTTTGTGTGTGTAAGAACACAGTTTTACATTTTCTGAATCTCCTTGCTGCTAAAAACAAACTGAAGGAATCAACGTGAGAACAAGTGCTAAACTATAACTGTAGTGGATGATTTGTTTACTGATTACAGAACAGCAGAACTTATTACATTTTTATTTTACATATCTAAAGGTTTTTTGTGCATCCTAATTTTGGTTTTTGAGGAGTTTGATTCACATTTTAAAACATTTTAAATGTCAGTTTAGTTTTCAGAATGTGCTGCAGAAACAGGTTTACCTAACTTATAAAATACTTTTTTTTTGTTGTTATTCATTGTAAAAGCAAACTAAATCTTAACTAACCATGCTATTAATTCATATAATGGATTTTGGCTCGTTAATTGGCTTTTTAATTAGTATAATGACTCAAAATAATTTAAACAACTAATAAATAATAAAGATGTTGGTTTCATTTGGTCTGAATTTTTTGTAAACTGAATGGGTATTTTCAGCTTCTGCTCAAACTAAATATGGCGTCTAAAAATCTATATTTTGATCATTTATACAGCAAACTGCTAATGTTACAGAAAACACTATCAGCGTCTCAAATAATTATTAAAAGTTTAAATGATATGTTGCAGCCCAAAGCAACAATAATAAAACAGATAAATGGTATTTGTTGTTGGATTTGCTCTTCTGTTCTTTATTCTGAAGTTTTTAGTTTATGTTGAGAGAAAATCTTTGTTAAAGAAGTTCATAATTTACAGTAGCTGCTTTTTTGTGATGCCTGAAGCTGTGCTGCACATTTTAACATTCAGAAACGTGTAAAACTGACATAAAATGAAGCAGCAGAAAATGTTTATCTCTGCTGTGACATGTAAGATTTGGCATGTGTCAGACATTTTTAGCTTCATTTCTGTGAAAGCTCCAAATAAATAAGTTTTCATGTTAAAAGGTAATTTTTGTTTCTAACACATGACCTCTTTATGGATTCACTGATTAAAATATCTAATCAGAAAAAACTGAGACATTATTGAAATTAAAAAGCTGCCATTCTTACATTTACTTACACTTTTAGTTCAGTGCAGACAGTATGAACCCAAAATATTTAAGGTTTTATTCCATAAACTTTATTATCGCCTGACGCCAAAAAGCAACGGGGGAGCGATAATGATTTTGTCCGTGTCTGTGTGTGTCTGTGTGTCTGACTGTTATCAAAATATCTCATGAATCAACTTAATAAAACTTGCAGAAAGTAATAAATGGATGTACATCTACAACTGATTAAAATTTGAAGTCAACATGATAAAGATGGCTGCCATAGCCAACTGACCTTAAAAACTATTTAGAGTCAACTCTATCTGTTAGCAAAATGTCTTATGAACAAATGGATGGATTTTAATTAAACTTTAAGGAAATATTCATTGGATGAACATCTACAACTGATTACCTTTTAGAGTCAACCGAATTCAAGATGGACACCCCAGCTAAAAAACAAAAATAGCTATAATTCAGTCAATTTTACAGATGTTGATCTGGTGGTATGTGTAGCTCCATCATTTCTCAGCATGAGATGATCTAAATCTAAAACTCTGTCATGAAAGGCGGTAGGTTTTCATGCATTCTTGCATTCTAAATTTGGTTGTATTGTTTTTAACAGTACAATGACAATAAAAGGCATTTTGTCTATTTTTTTAAGAAATCATATGCCTTTAATTTAAATTGTTAAATTATATACAAAGTAGTGCAATTTAATGCTGGTAATGAAGTAAAAATGAAACTTACTTTCAAACTAGTTTTGTCATTTGAAGGGGAAATTTTAAATTAGTTTATACATTTTAAAGAAGAAATATAAGTGAACCAGCAGGATAAAAATAACAGATTACTGGCTGTTGGGGCCTTCATGACACGTTACTCATGTAGCAGCTCTTCCTTATTTAAACGGTGTTGAGGGACGAGCATAGCGTGGGACTGTCGCTGTTTGAAGAGAGTTCCCATCATGTGTTGTTTACAGATCCCTGTCAAACCTACTATGGTCTCAGAGGAGATGGACTCTGAGGGGTTGATTGAGCATTCAGGGACTCTGTTCTGAGCAAACATCCTAATTTAACCTCTGCTGATGTTGGATTGTGCACATCCATCTTCAGGCTGCTTTTCTGTTTCCTTTGCATATTTATACTTTTTTCTCTTTCCTCACTTTCATCTGAGGTCAGTGTAGTTCCTCGTGTGAGAAACAAAACATGTTTTTCTTGTTTCTGTGTCTCTCCACACCCCCAGCATCCATCCTCTCCTTCGTGTTTCCATCCCTCTCTTTCTCTCGTTCTGTCCTGTTCCCATGGAAACTGCTGGTCTTTCCGGAAAGGTACGGAGAGTTTGCTGGCGTTAGTTGCGTTAGTTGTAAGTTGTGATGTAATCAAGTCTTCGGTTTCCAGGGTTGCCGTTTATGGTCATGACAGTGGCAGCATGCTCACTGTGAGGCAAACAAAGGTAGGAATACTGTCGTCTCAGTCCGTGACTGTCTGCAGTTTCTCTGTGTTCAGAGGAACAGAAAAGGAGGCGACAGAATAAATGTGACAAAGTCCTGAAAGGGAAGCAAAATTAAACCAGTTTTCATGAATTCATAATGAAGAAAACTTTAAGAACTGACTCAAGAGCTGAGGAAGTGTTAGGTCTTACATTAGCCTTTTACAGGACAAGAATATCAGGTTCAGTTTTTATTACTTCTCAAAAAGTCTGACTGTTGTAAATCCTCTTTCTTCTACCTGTTCAAATTATGTACGAAGTCCCTCAAGGGTCAGTTCTTGGCCCACTAAGACCATATTTTCCGTTCTAGTGTTTCCCTCTTTGCCTTCAGTTATAAGTTACAAGAGGTAGTGGTTAAAATATTATCTAAAGAGAAACACTTACAAAAGGGCAATAAGTTAACTTTTGTTGCCAATTCCTTTTACAAAGGATTTTTGCATTCCAGTATGCCAGTTTGGGTTGTTATGGTCGCCCTTGAATAAAATAGGTGCATCTTATTGTTGTCTGCAACAAAAAGAGAGAAAACAATAAAGTGTTGTACATCCGTGAAGTATGTTGTTGTCAAAGTAGTTTCTCGCTGTGGTGTGACTAATGGTGACAAGTTGTGAGGGAGTCTCTCAGTTTCCTTACAGGTTGTCATTTGAATTTTGAACATGTTCAAAACAATTGTGAAACAAACCTCTCAAAAAAGTATCAGAGTCTTCATCAGGAACCCATATCAAACCCTCCTCTTTAGTTTTGGTAACTTTTAGATTGCTACAGCTGTATTTTGACACATGCACAGGATCTCTTCTTATGACTGAAGACATCTGAGACTACGGCCCCAAATGTTCAGGCCTAAAAACCACATCAATGATAAATAATAATTATTAAAAAACTGGTCCAATTCTGCCTATCTTCATTTCAAAAGAAAAAAGTGAGGTGGGTACGATATGTGTGGAAGTGGTGAATTAAATAATACATTACAGAATAGGATACAGTTTTACAAGCAAATGAAAATAAGGTGTGATTTAAAAAAAAAAAAGCCCAATCAAAGCACAGCTGCACAGCTTGCTGGTTACTTGGACACAAACACTCAGAATTCAGTTAGACTGCAATGGAAAATGTGCCTTTTTTCACAGTTTTCCCATAACTTTGAGTCACCAACTCGCAGCTCAGTGAGATACTACCTTTACCAAACAAATATTACTATAGTTGGTGTGCTAGTTTGCATTTATGGTGTTATTACTTCTAGTCATAATAATTAACTTGTTTTACTATTAGAAAAATGATCAACAATCTGCAGTATTTCTCATGAATGCATCCAGTATGGCTTCATTTTAACTCTGCATTTTCTACCTCTACTGTAGGGATTTGAGGAAACAATAACTTGCGTGCAGTTGGATATATTATATGTCATTACCAGACAGAGGCCTTTCTTTGTGTGGCTGGCCGGCTCTGCGAGCGTGACAAGCAGCGTGACTGGAGTTGCGCTCACACTTTCCGCCTGTAGTATTATTGGTGTCTTCCCCCTCGTTCTCTGTGATGTGTCTGACTGACACCGACTGCCTGGAGTGTCTCTGTGTGTTAAATCTTTGCCTTCAGTCTACCACGCCACACAGCTAAACCCCCAGAGTGGCTTTGTTGTGCCTCAGCCTTCAGCCTGTCTGCTAGAGCTAAATCTTAGCATGACTGTGTGTTCATGTGTGTGTGTGTGTGTGTCTGCAGCTAAATCAGTTACCAACTTTCCTGACTAGGAGTCATAAAGCTCCAGTGTCCTCGCTTCCTGAATTAGAGTAAAATTTGACAAAAGCATCTTGAGTTCGCGAAGCCAATTGTGTCCTCAGCTGACATTGACCCGACTGACTTGGCTGTTAGACTTTCTTTCTCTGTTCCACAATAAGGAATTATTTATTCATGAATTTTAAAGGATTAGAATGTTAGGTAATGTGGGATGTATCTGTAGACAAAAAGTGCAAGTCATTTAATTAAGAAAGAAATCAGGATGTAAATTTATAGTAAATGTTAGTATCTGCACTCCTTTTTATTAGGCTCAGTCTTTCAGTCTTCTCTGACCTGGATCACTTTTAGAAAAAATATGAAAAAGGATTCTCATGAAACCAAAGAAAAAGCAGAAATAATAAGTTTCTTGTTTGGATTAGCTTTTCTTTTCCTTTTGCTAAAGTTTTCTTCTCTTTCTGCTTTTGTGACACAGACTATTTTTTTATTTACCATCATCTCAGCTCAGACTAAGATTCGTGAAACTATTTTGTGCAAATTTGACTCATTGATGGTTGCCTTTGTCTGCCAAGTTATTAAACTTGCTGTGTGACTGTGTGCAAACCTGCTCCTCCGATAAAGTTCTCATCTTGAGCAGCGCTGCAGCATCTGTTCCTGTTGTCTTTCTTAATGTGACACTCAAGTATCTCTGTGGGCCCTCTAGGGCCGTTATTTTTATTTGCTCCTTAGAAAACCAGAGATCAGAATAAATTTTCTTTGTGAAGCAAGCAGAAGCAAAACGATCTCCTTTACCCTATATAATATTTCTATTTTTGGTTGGTAGAAATATAGAAGAAAATTCTGGTTAAAGATTAAAATGGCACTGAAAAATCATTGGATTTTCAAAACAATAATGAAGAAACAAAATGCAAGAAAACATGAGCAAATAATAACAAAAACATGCAGAATCCCAGTAAAGTACACAACAAAGCACACAGAAATGCAAAATCAACACAAAAAGACACAATATGGAAACAAAAAACCTAGAAATAGCCACAAATGAATCAGATTTGTCACAAAAAGATCCTTGAACTGATTCTGTGTTCTTTAATTTTGTTTTCTTTGTTTATCTTACTCCTTTGTTTACGTTGTAAGAAGTTGGGCTTACTTCTGGTTTCATTTACTTCCTGCTTTCTTTGTCAGACAGTACCAGCTAGTAAACCTTTATTTTATCTTCCACAGTGTGTGTTTGTGTATGTATATATATAGTTCTTTTGTTTGCTTTTGTTTTTATTTTTTTTGTCTTTGTCCTTTGTCAGATCCTTGTTGTCCACACTGTGTGATTCTGTTGTTACCCCTCTGTTGTCTCTGGGCTGCATATATTCAGTTCTGTAGTTAAAACAGTTTTAAGCCTGCCTTCCTGTTCTCCTCTGCACTCTGCCTGTAGCTGGGTCCTCCACCTTCACACCCTTCATTTCATGACAAAAAATCACTAAAAACTCTAAAAGATCCCAAAGGAGGTCAAAAAACACATAGTGACTGCAAACAGAAAACAACTGCAAAAACAAACAAAAATCAATCCTAAAAGAAACAAAATAACCACAAAATAACATGAAATACAAAAGGAATACAGATATAATAAATAATACAGCTAAAAAAGACAAAAAAGCTAAATGGCCCAGGCTGCTTTAAACTATTTGGCTGTTCTGTTCTGCATTTGCAGTGACTGAACCCAAACAAAGCTTGAGCAACTTCAGATCTTTGAATTGTTCTGTTGGGAACTGTGATATTTTTAATGCAAACTGAGAATCCCCACCAGCACGAGTCGTTGAAATGCTTCTGAGTACTTTGGTAAAATGTTCTTCTTTTAGTGTTTACATTATTTTTTATTTAGCGTATTGACTGTTTACACTAAAACAACACCCTAATGGCTTGGACAGAGATTACACTCATGAGCTGGACTGAAAAATGCATGAATGACCGAGTTGTCATTCTTTTACTGTTCTGAAATGTTTGTTAGGTGGTCTGACGGTCTGACGGGAACTTGGTTACTTCACAGTTGTTTTATAAGAAGAAAAATTCAAATGGTAGAAAGTGTTCCTCCCTCCTTCTGCATCTAATCCGTCTCATTTTCTTCACTTTATTTCTCCACTTTGATCTGCCCTTTGTGTCCTCCAGACTCCCCCTCTCCTTCATATCTCACTACTCATGTCTCCTCTCAGCTGCTCGTTTCCATCTCAGTCCTATAAGGTAACGTCAGTTCCTCTGTTTAGTCTGTATTTTTGCTCTTTTCTCTCTGTCTCTTTTTCATCATGACCTCTCCATATTCTCTGCTTTACTGTCCCCTTCAATCCATCTCACTCTGTCTTATCCTCCTCCTCTTCCTCTTCAGCTCCATAAAGTCGATAGATGGATGATTCATCTCTGCCCCTAGACTGGTGTGAGCCTCATTTTATTGCACAGTTAAATAGGATTCCCCATTCCTCCTCTGTTGTCTGCTTGTCTGTCCTCTGCAGTTATTGACAGTTATCAAGCAAAGCGTCCAGCATTAACACAGATAACAGCCAGAACTGGTAATGATAACGAGTCCTCATCTGCTCGTTCATCATTGTTCTGCAGATACTTCCTGTTTGGACTGAATACAGTCAGAAGTTAACAGCTTTATTGATTGGATCTTGGAGAGTTGTTTGTGTGGCACCAAAGCACCTGGCTCCTCTCTGGACTATCTGTCTGGACACCTTTCTGTGAACATTATTCATTATTATGGGATGGGTTTATAATCATACTGTCTGCTGCAGTACTATTATGTATCTCAGCCATTCACTGCTCATTAGAGTCTTTATGAAATACTTGTTCAAGTGTTGTTCCATACGACTGATTATACCAAATAATCACACCATATAAGTACTTTAATTTCTGAAAATAGATTTATTGACCGCTTGATATGCAAATAAAACACCAACGTGGCCACTGACCTGAATAATTACTTTTCTGTAAAACTAAAAATTTAACAAAATTGGATTCTTGGCTGGACGTTAGCTGAAACTGTTTCTTGAAAGAGTACTTTCTGCCAAATAAATAAATACAACATAAATCACTATGTATAAATTAAAACAGTAACTAACCCTTCATGACTGACTGAAAAAGGCCAATAACTGATGCTTCCATGTATTTCTGTATTTTACAATTTTTTTCTTTTCTGGCAAATTATGCACTGTATTAGGCGTAATGCTGAGAGGCGACACTTTCGTTGGTTGTGAGTCATCCTCCTCTCACTGAGCTGCATCTTTATTTGTTTATTGTGAAAATAAACTGTGCGAGCACAAACATAACAGACAGGTTGAGAAAGAACAGGAGGGGTTTAAAGTACAGTAAATATCACCACTAAACATTTCTCTCACTCTGATTTACAGGAGCGCCTAAAAACCCCAAACCAAAATGATCAGAAAATTCTTTAAGGAACATGTTTTCAGATACAAGATAATTCCATAATTAAAGGCATGATGGAAAATCTGATGGTTGAACTGCATGTTAAATTAATTAACATTAATATGTTTTCTTAAAGTAGTATCTCACTGGGCTGCAGCTGTTGGAGACTAGTTGGTGACTCAAAATTGCGAGAAAATGTGGAAACTTTCAGCTGTGGTCTCTCTGATTTTTTAATGTTTGCAACCAAGTGACCAGTGAACCGTGCGGCCAAGTTTTGTGCATCCAGTTTTTGAAAATGACAGCTTATTTTTGTGTTCATTGTCTGCAAAACTGTATTCCTGGCCATGTACATTATTTCATGCCCACCTCTGCCGACATCATACCTGCTTCGGTCCAATTTTTACCCACCGTGGCAAGTTCATAATTGAATCTACTGGAGAACACTTTTGAAATGGAAATATGCAGAGCAGTTTTTAAATAATTTAAATAATTGTGATTTATTTAAGTTGATTTATAGTCTCAGATGTTTTCTGTTAGAGGAAAAGCTCCCAGTCAGGTGTCAAAATTCAGCTCTTGTGCTCTTTGGGCAAGTTGGAGACGCCCTTAACAAAATTTAGATGCCTGCGATGACTCTGCCACTATTATGAGAGACATTTTGTTGCACAAACTTTTTGAACATGTTTAAAATTAATTGCTGTGTTTTGTGCAAGGAAACTGAGAACCCCAAGAGAGGTTTGGAGACACTTTGGAGACACCCTTCCTAATGCTGTTTGCCAACTAGTTGCTGACAGTTCTAGTCCAGTGAGATACTGGTTTTATTATCTGTGGTTGAACTAAAGAAGCTTTACCAAGAAAATAATTACATAAGAAAAGATCACAATGACAACACATTTAACAACTATTGTAGGATTTGTATCCAGTTCTAATTACCATTCTTATTCTCTTTTCATAAACATGGTAAAAATATACTATTAGCAATTATGTTTAAGTTTCCTATAATTTCTAGAGAAGACATTCCACTTGGTGTTTCTTGAATGATTCTGACACCAGCTTTGAGAGACAGTATTTTTATTCAGAAGTGGCCCAAACAGGAGCAGTTTGTGGAGATAATTCTTACTCAGTTGTACTGTTTTATCAGGTGCTTTTTCTCCTGCTGACAGAGTGTTTATAGTCTTCAGCTATTCAGCGGTGGCCGGTGGGTATCTGGGAGCTCCATCAGGGTCTCAGGCAGCTCAGGGTTGATGAAATATGCATCGGCCAAAGATTGAGTTGGGTGACCTCGTCTGTGCAGAGGTTTGATGAGAGCAGGTCTGCGTGGCTTCATTCGGCAGCCCCTTGGCTCAGAGTGTGTGACGGCTCAATTTGTCTTCTTTCTCGGTTGTTGCTGCGTAGTCATGCAAAGTGTGCATAAATTTTATTAATGTTTGTAAGGTTTACCCTCCACAAACAGGTAGACAGGCATTTCAAGACTGTCTCCATTCTTTCTGCCAGCGTGCATTATTTTTGTGTTTTGTTCATGTTGGTAGATTTGATAACTAATGTGTTTGTAAAAAATAAAAAAAAAACATATTTTCATAGCTACATG
>JAOXNZ010000012.1:23998950-24009102 GCA_028566095.1 Kryptolebias brasiliensis | reverse complement strand
AAGAACCAATCAAATATCACATGCATCAGTAACTGTAGACATTTGGAACTGGAGCTGTGTTAAAAATGATAAAAATGAATACACTAATAAAATTTGTTTGTGGCACAAATCCACAAGCCAGAAAATAATATTCATGTTTGGCACAATATGATAATGCAGATTCAGCAGGTATTTTAGTCTCGTGTTCACACTTAAAGCTTATTAAATTATTTTTGCCATCCTGTTATAAAGAGTTGTTTGGAGTTTCAAATGACTAAGCGGGCTGATCATGTGACCCTCCTGACAGAAGCTGTTGCCTCTCTGGCAGCGAACATCCAGCTGTGGGAGAATCTGGTGTGGAAGCCCAGCAACACATTTTACATTCGAGTCGTTATGAAGCTTTGATCCCAGCGCTTGCTGAAGGCTGATTATTCTCACAGCAAAGAGCTGCTTTTCTCTACAACTTTGACTCACTGCTTTTCATCAGCAATTCGAGACACATCTGACAGGAGAACACAACAATCAGCTCAGTTCCAGTGCTTCATTTAAACATGGAGATTTATACAACAGCTGCAGTTAATACAAAAACACAAACTGGGATTCTTAAATTTGGCTTTTTTTTTTATATTTTTGCTTGCCGCCAAAGGTGAAAAACGTTAATGTTTTTGCCCGTGTTTGAGTGTGCGTTTGTCTGTTAGCAAAATGTTTCACAAACCGCTGGACAGATTTTAATGAAACTTTCAAAAAGTAATTATTAGGTTGATATCTACAAATGATTAAGTTCCGGAGTCAACTTGATTTGAGACGCTAATCACACAGCTAATCGAACTCAGCCAACACAAAAATGGCCAAACCCCAGAGACATTTAGGGGTATTGAGCTAAAATTTGGTGTGGTAGTAGCTGAGAGTCATTCAAAACACATACTCCAAGCACTGACAGATCACATGAAAATGCACAGGATTGTGCATAATGTTATTTTCAAGGTTTGACCAAAACAGCTACAGCTTCATCATTTCCCAACATAAGATTTTTTTAGTCTAAAACTCTGACATGAAAGGTGGCGGGCGATATGCATTCCTTCAAAGAGTGCTAGGCCAGCTTCTTCTCATAAGGCTGCAGTGTGGCATTAAGTGAAGTCACCTGGAGTCCACAGTGATGACAAGTCATTTAAAAATAAAAGTCTGACATAAAGTAAATCCTCAGAGCGTGCAGTCCAGGATCACAAACCAAACGCGGGCCTGTGCACACTCACAATACTCACCCTACACACACTCTCAGGGACATTCCCACATAAGCAGCAGTATAATTAATTTAGGATCCAGTGCTGTGATTTATTTTTGTCCCTAGCTGACCTTCTGTGCTCCTCGAATATGAAACGTCCTGGAGTATTTGTGGTGCCTGGCTCTGGGCTGGAGGAAGAATCTCAGTATTATTCCTGCTGGACTGTGTATCATCATAACCCTTCATTTCTTCTAAAAACCATCTCATTGGCTCTCGGCTCACCATCCCTCTGCTCCTCATTTTTACTCTTTCTGCTCATCCCTTTGGAGCTTCTGAAAATAGCAGCCAGGGGAAAAGTGGGTCAGCTGCCATGTAATGGTGAATGTAGTGAATTCCTCTGGGTTTGGTACCGAGTAATTTGCAAAACTGTTGTACCTTTAATGTTTTAAAGGGCCGCTTTTCAAGAAAATCTGCAGTTTTACCTGCTGACTTATGATTTATGTAATTGGTTTGCCTAAATAATTTTTCACAGACGACAACACGGGCTGCGGTGGCTCGGTGACGAGTGCCGCAGTCTTGTAACCCTGAGGTTGCAGCGTCGAGCCCAGGTTGCGTAAGGAAGGGCATATGGTGTAAAACACTTCAAATCTTACATGTGAGTTGCGGTGATCCCTGATAGAAGGGAACAGGTGAATAAAAAAATAAAACAACATGTATACACAGTACATCTTATTTTTTAAATCTACAATTTGATCGTTGCTTTACTGCCTGTATTTATGTCTTGTAGTTAAAAGGTAAATCATTTCCTTTTGTTGTTTTCTCAAAAAACCTTGGAATTCATGTGAAATCAAAAGATCATTAGAAAGTGCATCTCATTAGTACTTTACAGCATCTACTCAGTGTTAGCTTAATGTCCAATAAACATATGACTCAGTTGGCCTGATGTAAGTATTTGTAGTAAAATGCTAAAATCTTAACTCTAAAGTTTGTTGTCTTGTTCTTTTTTTTCTTTAAAGCATAATTTTTTTTTAACCATCACATGAAAATCTTTAATTTCAGTCACTATAAGATTGGGTCATTGTCACCAGATGCTATTAGTCATTAACAGTTGTTTTTGGAGCCATCTCTGCCTGTGAGTTAGCAAAATATCTCATGAACTATTAGACACATACTCTGAGCATCTTGTGCCTAACGTTATTTTCAAGCTTTGACCAACATTTCTCCACATGAGATGATCTTAGTCCTAAACTATGTCATGAAAGGCTTTGAGCAGTATGCATTCCTTAAAGGAACACTTTAAGAAGTAAAACCAAATTAATTTAAAATGACTGAGGTTTTTGTAATTTTATTGACACAAACAGTAGTTTTAGTAAACCACCACTCTGATACTTGCTGAGTCGCCTCACTTTTGATGCTGTTTTTATTGGTTCTTTTCTTTTGTCAGAGAAGTCCTGTTAGTTTTGTGCTGTGTGCAGACTCGTCTCGTGTGGTCGATCTAACTGTCTGTTATGTGTTTAACTAATATAGTTTGGCCAAATGGGTCCCATCTAAACAGCAGGAGGAGGCTGCTGAAATGACTTCAATACAAACAGTATAAACAGTACAGGGAGAGTGTGTGGAAATGTGTGAGAGGATAAAAGTGGACAAACATTCACAGAGGAATGTTTTATTGTAAAAACATTCATCATGGAAGTCAGAGAAAATGTACTGAAATGTTAAAAAATCTTGTTTTATCTGATCATTAGTCCAAAACAAGCAAATACTAGATTTACTTTTGTGTTGGCCTGATTAATTAAATGAAGTGCTTGCTATCAATGAAAGACATAGCTTTCCTTGAAGCAATGGATATTACCCGTTGCCTTTCATGACAGAATTTTAAGATAATCTTATGATGAGAAGAGATGAAGCTGGAGCTGTTTTGGTCAAACCTTGTATTTGCCATTGTGAATGATCTCATACAATACTGTGCGGTCTTGTGAGATGTGTAGTGCGCTCAGCTGCTACCTCACCAAATTTTAGCCCAGTAGGTGTAAAAGTAACTGAGTTATAGCCATTTTTGTGTTCCCTAAGGTCATTTGGCTGTGGCAGCCATCTTGAATTAGGTTGACTCCAAACATTATTCAGGTGTAGATGTACACCCAGCCATCTTGAGCGGGGCAGAATCCAAACGTTAATAAGTTAT
This sequence comes from Kryptolebias brasiliensis, assembly GCA_028566095.1. Classification (NCBI taxonomy): domain Eukaryota; kingdom Metazoa; phylum Chordata; class Actinopteri; order Cyprinodontiformes; family Rivulidae; genus Kryptolebias; species Kryptolebias brasiliensis. The sequence continues at coordinate 24,005,719 of JAOXNZ010000012.1, read as the reverse complement.
AGAAATAGATCCAATGATTATAAGTTTCATTTAAATCCCATCCACTGGTTAATAAGATGTTTTGCTAACACTACAGACAAACACACACAAATGGGCAGCAACATTACTGCCTGATGATAATATCAGCATATGTTGAGATTTATGTTACGCTGTAAACAGTTTGATGTTGCCACACAGTAATTTTATATTAGCATAACACAATTATGCAAACAGACTTCTGAGTATGTGATGATCAGGATGCAGCCACTGAGAGTATTTGTCACTAAAAAGACTGGAGATAACCGGGAGATAAGTGGTTTAAAGTTTCTACCCTGAAAGAAAGTTACAAAAAAAATTTTATTGAAATGCTTTTTTTGTCTTTGTCTCCAGGCCAATAAAATTAGCGTGTAGAAGAAGATCCAGACAAAGCAGTGGTTGAAAATAAATCACATTTACAGGCATAAATTTCAGACACAGTAATCCCCAAAGTAGCTCTGCTGCGTGTCAGAGTTACTTTCTTTTTGTCTCAGATCTTTGTGATGACCTTTCAGATCATGCTTCACCTGGACAGGTTTGAAACTACAAATAGTTATGTGTTAATATTCATTATAGGTGACTTTATTCTTAAAAGATGTAAACTATCATGAGTATTAAAAAGCTGCATATTACAGCTTTTAAAATGAGAACATCAGTGGGATTTCTGTCAGGCAGCGGTACCCACAGCTAATTTGTCAAAGTTTGGCATCTGAGTGGCTTCAGGAGCCCTGAGCAGCAGCAGTTAAGTGGCCTACTGATGGGTAATTCATCATCAGGACTCCTGGACTTCAGATTGTCCCAGCAGAAGATGAATGTGTATCATTATTAGAAAACTTAAAGAGCCTTCTTTGGTAACAGACATCTAAAAAGCAGCCTTTTAATCCTTTCATATGAATGTTTGTAACACAGGTTATCAATTAGGCAGGTCTTTAAAAGCCGGTGCTTGTTTTTGTCTTCATAGGATTCAAGTGTCCTGTCTGCTCCAAATCTGTGGCGTCCAATGAGATGGAGGTTCACTTCATCATGTGTTTAAGCAAGCCGCGCCTCTCCTACAACGGTAAGAAACACCTCTGTCTGTTTGTGTCTCTGTTATCTGGAAAAGCCAGAATGATGTTCTTACACCATATTATGGCTTTTGTATTTAAAAATAATAATAAAAGAAGGTGGTGGGCAAAATTAGAAGAAAAATCTTAACTGTAATGTGGAATTTTCTGAAATTTTTCTCCAAATTTTTCCCTGCCCACCACCTCTTTTGTTATTTTTTTTTTACAGTGACCCTAATATGCTGTTGTACTTTCTATTTTTTTAACATATATACAAGTATATTTTTTGGTCCCTTTCTTTTGGTGTTCCAAGTCACCTGCTGCTGTTTCTGTCTCTGATAAATCTTCATGAGAAGGTGGGTGGGTCTGCAGACTGTTGTGTTACTGAGCCAGTCCTTTCCCAACATCATAAATATGAATGAGAGGAAATGAAGAAAATAATAATTCATTATAAATTCATAGAGTGGCTGTACACAAGCCAGCATATTCAATTATCTCGTCCTTAAAACACAAACATGGCTCAGCTCCAATACAACCCGGCTGTAAGATTTAAAGTCTTGTGTTTCACAAGATGTTTTTAGTTATGTTTGACCCAATGTGTCTGTTGATGTGAAGGCCATCATCTAGCTTTAGTGTGAACTAAAACATAACTAATTATGTAAAGATCTTTTGCTGCTACTCTCGACTGATATACATTTATTATTTTCATGCACATTTCTGGTTTGTACCAGTCATGAGCTAAAATGTTGAAATAAAAGTTCTGTGCAGAACAATAAAGAACTTCCCTGATCGATGACATTAGTGTAAAAACCTGAGCGGGTGGGCTGGGGGGTCCTAAAGACCTTGTCTACAGACGCTTCAACACAAGAAACATTCCTAATCTTTCAACTGGAAAATGATCCTGTTTCATCTGAGCAACATGATTGTAAAATCTTCCATGAGTTTTAAGCTGTAGATGATTTTTTTCTCATTAGGTAATCTTTTAAAGTTCTAATATGCAAAATAATTGTTCCAGTATTGACCTTGTTCTTCATTTAAACTTGGGCACTTCCACACTTTGGAGTGTTTGTCCAGCGATAGCCTCATCTCAGTTATTTTCTATGGAGTTGTTAGCTTTGTTACACATACATTTGCTAAGAACTACTGTTCAAACATTGTTCCCAAAAGATAAATCATGACATGTACAACATATTCAGAGAAAGGATGCAGCAGTCATCACTTAGAGAGAAAAAAACTTTTTAAATGTGGAGTATTTTAAACATGAATGAACCCGGTTCATTCATGTCCACAGATGAATGAAGAAACAGTGAAGCTTTCACTAAAAGCTTTACATTTAAACAGTCCCCCGATACAGCAGACTGTTTCATGTTTGTGCATTTATTAATAAATAACGAACAAATCAACAGGCGAGTGCCCAACCGGAAATCCTTTTCCAAATGTGTGAAAACCAAATGGAGCAACGTATGGTCAATATGTCCTATTAAAAAGCAAACAGAAGTTGGAAAATGGCTTTAAATGATTTTTAGGTTGTTTTTTATTAAGAAGAATAAACAAACGTTTGGATAAACTGTTGGATGAAAAGGACAAAGAAAAACATTAAATAAATCATAAATAGGTCAAACAAAATAGTTTAAAACTATATGACATCAATTGTGTCTCTTTTACATGTCGTATTTTACAAACTGCTTAAATCATTAAAGTTTGGTCAGATTATTACCAAAGGTCTGAAATGAGATGGTAAATAAATTTCGTTTGCAGGAAGTTTCTTCTCAAACATCCTGAAGGTTGATGCTCAGCTGGTGTTTAGCAGTGAAAGAAAGTGGAAGCTGCATGTCGGGGTATTTTATTTTTCTGTATTGATTGTCTGTGTGGTTCTGCTGCGTAGTGATGTCAGCTCATCCTCCACTGTCTCCACGCCGCCATGCTCGCTTCTGCCTGTTGTCCAATCAGCTGACTGATTCAGTTTGGCCGCTGCTAACTCACTACGCCTGAAGATTCATTTATTTAGTTGGTTTGCTGTTCGTTAAGGCACATTCCAATTTTGTTTTAGAATATTTTGAACTGATAAAATATACAAGTGGGAGCCAGAATGTTTGAGCATCATTAAATTAATTTCTTGTATTAACACTTCTACCACTAACATTCGGAAAGGATTAATTTATTAATGGCGCGTGCCTCAGTTTATTTAGACAGTTCAAAACTAATTTAGTACAGCTAAATGGCAAATTACACTTAAAATATATCTTTACTTGCAGAAACTGTAGTTCAGTGAAGCAAACTTTCCCTAAGTTGAACCTTTTTATAAAAGTGATTGTCAAAAACAGAATGACAGATAAAAATGAAAATGTTGCAAAATGCAAGAAAAAAAGTACAAAAATTGTAAGTTTGGTTAGTTCTGGATGTTTAAGGAGTAAAGAAACAGTCATTTAAAATAAAAGCAGAATGTAATAAATCTGAAACACATGACAGGTACTGGGTTGGGGTTTAGTTCTTTAAAGAACCTTAAAGTGTCCTGATTTAAAACAGAGAGCCATGATTTGAGACACAATGTGATCATTTCCATTTATTCAGTAACCAAAGAGCTTTCAGCCCAAAGAGTGGAGTTCTCTCCTCTTCTGCCCAAACCACCTTCTTATCACTCAGAGGTTAATTTATGAAAATCAAAAATTTTGGCTCTGAACATGATGTCAGCAGCAATATTGTTGCACTTTAACATAACTGAGTCAAATTTAATGGTTATGTGATCTAAATGAACATGTATACGTGTTTAGATTCCTGTAAAACTTCACATTAATATCATCTCAGCAAAAGACACAATTATCAGTAATTTTATTTTAAAATATTCCACAAAATCTTAAATTTCCTTTGCTTCAAACTTTTGTCTGTTTAACATAAAGCAAAAACCTCGAACACCTGCTAAAAAAAATTAATGTTTTTTTTTCTATCACTATCAATGGAAAGATCTTGATCATTTTTAGCATCAGTGTAGCTGCTGTGTTTCCTTTTCATCTGAATCAAACTGCTTGTTACCTGTAATAAAAGAAAGGTTCGCACAAAACCAAACACTTCAGCCATAATTAAGAAAAAAATACTTTGTGCAAAAATGCTTTGGAAAAAATTGTGACAGTATTCATTTTATATATTTTTATTTTGTTTTCAAAGCATTAAAAAAAGGCTCTGAGGCTCACTGTCATTTCAGCCAAAAATTTAATTTGTCTCCATTTGAGCAGCTCTCCAACATCATTAGCCTGTGTTGAAGTTGAAGAGACGGCTGCTTTGACAGATTTATTAGATTTATGACTGTGGGTGGACATTTGCATACATGCAAATGTCCAAGGGCTCAAATGTTTATTGTAGAGACTCTCTGGTTATCACCCGCCGCCAAAGACAAAGGCAGAGCGATAATAGTTTTGTGTATGTGTGTGTGTGTGTGTGCGCGCATGGGTTCATATGTCTGTACTGTTAAAATATCTCATGAAGCACTGAATGGATTTTAATGAAACTTTCAGGACCTTTTTGGACTCAACCTAATTCAAGATGACCTCCACAGCCAACTGACCTTAAGAAAAGAAGAAGTCAGTTTTATAAATATCCACCTAAAATTTAATTGATCATGCGAGGTCTGTTTTTACATCTTTACCATTAACTATTGGAGTCAACTTTGTTTGTTAGCAAAATATCTTTTGAACCACAAGATGGATTTTAATTAAACAAGCAGGAAGTAATCAGTGGTTGTACATCAACAGCTGATTAACTTTTGGAGTCAACCCAATTCAAAATGGCCACCTCTTCCAGATGACATTTAGAAACACATACATGGCTTGACCTCAATAGATTTTACAGATATTGAGCTAAACTATGGTGTGGTAGTAGCTGAGAGTCACTCATAACACATACTCTGAGCGTGGTATATTGCATGAGCTTGGGCATAACATTATTTTCAAGGTTTGACCAAAACGGCTATAATCTTAGAGATCTTAGTTTATAAGTCCCTCATGAAAGGCGGCGGGCGATATGCATTCCTCAGGAATTATTTCAATTGTTTTAATGATGAGCCTCTGCTGGTTGCTGGGAGACTCGCATGTGTCACAGCAGCTCTTTGATTGACGCTTGTCTGGGTCCTGACTGTGCAGATGTCTGATCAGGTCACCTTGTAGAAGCCTCTGCGTCTATAAGTGGCACTTGTGTTTCTGATCACAATGATAGCTAAATCATGTGAAATCGTTTGAGGCTCGGAGGGCAGGGATGTAACTTTCCTGCTCCACAAATAGCTGCTGGTGTGGCTCACAAGGCCGCTGCAGTAAAATGTAATGTAGGTTTGAAGCTGGCAGCCAAATTCCAGAAGAAGATTGAGTGACGGAGGCAGAGAGAGGAGAGTGAAACTGTCTTAAAGAAGATGGGATCCTGAGTGATGGAGTGTCCTGATGGCTGATAACAGACGAGAGGCGAGAGGGTGAAAGGAGAAACACTCCCATAATTCCTCTGTTTTTTTTTTCCTGCAGCTTCTTTCTGTCCTGTCACTCTTTATTTCCAGCAAATAATCCAATCAAATCCTCCCTCCGTCTCTGCTCTGAGTCTGTCTGTCTGATCTTTTCTAATTTCTTTTTTACCCTCTATGTCTCTTCTTCTCTGTTCTCTTTGGTTTTTGAGACTCAGCAAATACACCAAACTTTTCTTGTTACCCAGCATGCTCAGTTGTTTGCTGCCAATCACCTCACCGATGGAGTGTTAAACATCAACAAACCCTAAACATTAAGTCTAGTCAGAGTACGATCTTACTTTGGAGTCAAGATGTGTAAGAACCAAATCGTTTGGGTACTTAAAGTTTATATAGAATGAAAAATAAATGTTTTTTTTTCTTGTGTCAACATAAAAGCTAAGCACACTTTTAAAAAAATCATACTTTTTGAATATATTTTTGTTTTGTTCAGGCTAACCTATTAATAATTTTCTTCTGGTATTTGTTTATTTGACTTTAAAATTTAAAACCTTCCTTAAAGTAGTATCTAACTGAGCTGCAACTGCTGGTGATTCAAAATTGTGTGAAAATAGCAGAAAAATAGACCAATTTTTCATTGCGGTCTCACTGAATTCTGATTGTTTGTGACCAAACAACTAGTGAACTGTGCGACTGAGTGGCCAGTGTTCGAAAATCACAACTTATTTTTGTATGCATGCTTTGCAATACTGCATTCTAGGCCATTCACATTATTTTATTACCCAACTCGCTTTATTCGGACCTTGGCAGCTGTCCCTATGTTTAGGATATAATTAACAGATTTGTTTTTGAATAATTATTATTGATCATCAGTGCATTTTTTAGACCGGAAGATTAGCCTTGGATGTCTTCTGTCAGAGGAGAGCTGCCATGCAGGTGTCAAAATAAAATTTGCAGCATAAATTGTTCAAAAACAAAATTATAAGCCTCTGTTACTCATGAAAGGAAACTGACGAGAACATTTCAAGACACTTTAGACTCCCTCATGAATGTCCTTACCAACTAATCCAGTGAGAAACTACCTTTAAGCACTAGCCCTGCTGTTAATAATCATGAAGTGGATGTCTTTAATAATAGAAACTTGTTTTAGATTTATTTTTTTCTTATGGTTTAAATCTCTGCCTGAATCCATGATTTTGAGGTGCAAGTTTTACTTCGTTGAAGTTTCAAGGTGAAAATGCTCAATCTTGTATTGTTCATTATATACATTTTC
>JAOXNZ010000012.1:23960182-23978910 GCA_028566095.1 Kryptolebias brasiliensis | reverse complement strand
GTATATGAAGTTAAAGAATTTAATATATGATTGATATGATTGGTTGTAAAAAAAACAAAAAACTTATTAAATAAACTATAAACAGGAAAACAATTGTGAGAATATTGAATCAGTATTCACACAATAATTAAGAAACCTAATAATAATCATAGGATAAATCAACATAAAAATAACTAAATGCGTAATTTACTAAACAAAGATTAGTTTAATTTGCTCCATTCAAGGCAGCCTGCAGCATTTATGCACAGAGGTGAACTCTCTGTCACCAGCTTCAATTTATATGCTGAAACGTCAAACTGGGGGCTAAAAGGTCTACCAAAGTCACTTTGTTCTTCAGCAGTCTCACTTTATCAAGTTGTCTTTTCATTCAAATGACTTCAGAGGAAAACCCTGCATTGAGTTGTAAATGTTTAATGAAAACTTGTGCTGCTCGTAGGAGGATTTATGTAATGTGAAGGTGGCCCAGTCCCAGCTGCTGCTGTGTTAAACGTGGGTCAGATGACAGGTCACTGTTTATGTAAATATTGATGTTGCCTCTGGGCTGTCACTGTTGACCCTGACAGAGAGAGGAGTATCTACTGCATCACTGCTCTAAACATGCATTTGTGTTTTGTGTCAGGACTGTTCCATAATTTGGTTTAAAGGTCAAAGTGACCCCTACGGTTAATAAACATACTTTGAATGTTTGTTTAATAGTTTTCTATCTATTTGACAGATACAGTTTGTCCGTTTAGAAAGGTATTCTTCAAATGTGTCCTCACTTAGTTGTGGTGTATCCCAAGGCTCCATTTTAGTCCCTCTTCTCATTTTATATTCCCTTGTCTACCGGTTTACAGCGTGCTTTTATTGAATTGCTGAATTTTCTTAGAGATATACAATCATGAATCAAATTTTATAATCTAAACAAGAAATTAAAAATGTTTTTGACAATCTAATTCTTCAAACTGTTGTGACAGTTACCCATTAAAATCATATTGTTACATGTTTGCAAGAAACATAGATGTATTTTGACTAAGCCTTTAAAGTTCATAATGTTTACAGCTATAGACTTTATAATGAGCCGAACTCAAGGACCTACGTAGAAGAAAAGTTTAAAAGGTTTATTTACAGTTAGGCAGATTAGATGTAGTCTTGGATGGGAAAGTAATAATCTTCAAAAACAAAATTGACTGATGAATAATCCAAGTACATTTTCAAAATGCTTATAAGATGATGTTTGACTTGTCTTGTTTGTTTTTGTCCACAGGTTTCCAGGAGGAAGTGAGAGGATCCAAGATGTTCAGGTGATGTCAGAGGTTTGGTAGAAAGTGGGTAGGTGTGTTCAGGTGAGCCGGCCTGATTTCAGACGGTTTTAAACTGAGCAATGCAGAGGTGTGACACCAACAATCATCTGTCCAGATGTCTTCAGGTAAGCAGAGGTGCAACTGACAATGAAGAGAACAAGACTGAGGTAAGAACAAAAACTCTTAACTAGGAAAAAATACTCGCCATAGCTCTGGGTGACCACCCATTTGAGAGTTTGATCCAGCGTCAATGAAGAGCTGAACCAGACTTTAACAGTATGTGTGTTGATGAATCATTGGCGACAGCCGGGGCTAGATGAGTTGGCATCAAGAAGCGAAGGGCAGAGTGATAAACCTACTCACAGCTCCACCTGGAGGGTAAAAGGGAGGAACAGTCAAGATCCTCACATTAAATTTGTTAAAAAGATCTACTCAGTTTTGAAGATGAGCGCTTTCCAATTCCAAGATCAGAAACACTGACAATGCATCCCTGAATAACAAAGCTCATATATATATGTGTCTAAAATTGCAATACCCTTATATAACATGTAGGAGAATCCTATCAAGTCTGTTTCAATGTCTGTTTGTTGTCACCAATAACCAAAACTCCATTTATGTTCATTTTGGAAAGAAAATGTAGCTCTTCATAGGGAATGACTGTCCTTCTTTAATCACTGTTTGTTTTTCTACATGTAGACAAGTGGATGGCCTTCTACCTCTCTGATCAATAACTTTAAAATCTAAAGCAACATTTCTGTCCTAAAACTATGGACAAATCTTAACAGCTGTGCACAAATTAATGGTTTTAAGAAGTATCAATTGTGTGTGTAGGTGGCTCTACACATTCCTGGCTGACAGCAGATCTATTATCAGCCTTTCATTATATGTGTGAATCCTGGTGGGCAGTCTAAGTCAAAGGTTTAGCTGAAGCAAAGGGCAGTCTGAGGGCGAGCATTCAGAGAGCTGACATACCAGACACTAATGCTGCCTCTGGCCTCTGTCTACTTTAAGGGCCTCTGACATTTGGTATTTGTTGGGAAATCACTTCTATACCCATAAAATGCTGAGAGGAGCCCAAGGCTTCTTCTTCTCTTCACTTCTTTGTCACTCATTTTCTAAATACTTCTAACTAAATTGTAATGACATTTATAATTTTGTGTCATTTTGTTCACAGTTTAGCCCAGTGTGAGCCAGTCTTACAGGTTAACTGAAATCAACACTGTTTACTTGACAAGGTTTCTAAGGTTTATGTTACCTTTCATCATATTTGGAAATGAAAAACTATTGAGATTTGGAATCAATTTCACAAGAATGTCCAGGCTCAAGTCAACATAAATAACACTCATATACACTCTACACAAATCATTAAAGTTATGACAAGATCATTTTAGGAAACTAAAAATCTAATTTAAAACATGAAAGCCGGAGAACCAGAACCTCAGTCACTGCAGGTCAAATAAGGGTCAAATTTTAATAAGATATAGCTGCTTTTAATGTGTTTAAAATGTGCCTGAATTTGTTAAGTGACACTATATCCTAAAAGAATTTGATGCTGATGCAAAGCAAAGGCAGCAGCATATTTACAGTAAATACCTTTTTAAGCATGTCAGTACAAGCTTTAAATACAATTTGATTTGATTATTTGCAGCTGTGGTTCACTGCACTGAAAAAGAAGTAGGTTTGATTGCAATTTTTTAGATAAAGTGTGAAGACATACCAAAAAGATAAAAAAAAAAAAAAAAGAATCAGGTTGGTTGTTGGAAGGAATTCTAGATAGCAGAACCAAGTGATCAGTTTTTCTTTTTTTTTTAATAAATTCTTATTTGCTTTTAACAACTTCAAAGCCTTCACACGTTTCTGAATGTAACATGCATAAACCAAACTATGGTTCCCTGGGAATAGAATAAGAAGAGTTGCAGGTCATCATCTGGAAAGATGAAGACCTGCATGTCCCCACCAGGAGCCACTGCCATTGAAAGCCAGTTGTGGTGTCTCTTTGGGGCTCGGACACTGCCTGGAGTCGAGGTCACAGCTGTCTTTCTTTTATGAGAAGGCCCAGCCCCGTCTCCAGCGCTGTCTTTTGACATGTCAAGTCTAAGTTTGTTAACTGCTGAGCCTTTAGGAGGCTCATTTGCCAACTCACCCTCCCCAGCAGCCAAGCCAGAGGAAGGAGTGGAAGGCTTTTTCTTCCTCCTTTTCTTCTTCTTCTTTTTCTGGTGTTGAAGGAAGAGACCCTCTCAGTCCTCAGAAAACGCTTCTTCCCCCTTGATCTCTTCTCCATCAGAGGACCCCAACAACATGTTGGTGTCCTCATCACCTGGAGACCCCAGCAGCCATGAGGCCCCGACCACTCCCCAGTAGGGGGCAGTCACTGGGTACTCCCAGTAGACCAAGCAAGCGGGCAGGTGGGGCTATCTGGCCCTCATGAGCACAGTTCAAACAAAAAGTTCAAAGCTGCAAACTCACAAGTACAAGTCTTTTCTACCTTTATAATGTTTTATTGTTCAAACAATCAGCATAATGTCTAGTAGATGTATTTTGATGTTACATTTGGCAATGCTTGTAGCAAGGGAAATAGCTATGACTTGAAACACCAGTAAAAACACGTTGTTTTAGTTTATGTAATACACATTTGTGGGAGTTGATGGTGTATGGGCTTATTAAAAGTATGTCCAATTTTGAAGTGGAGTATTTGAATCCTTACTCCTAGAGATTTTAAATTTCCAGCTAAATGAACACTTGAAAATTAGAGATAGAAGTAGGGGTAACATTAGGATATGGGATTCAGCCCTAGCTTTCTTCTCGTGATGAAATCTTTGTGCTGAAACTGTGAGAGAAAATCACGGTGCAGGTGTTGTAAATTTAGGCTTATCCGAGCCTGATAAGCAAATTTTATCAAAAGAAATTTCAACTAAACTTTTAAGCCTTTGTAAAATAATTCTAAAAATGGGGTTTTGAAAATATTGGCGATAAAAGAGCATTTGCTTTTTTGTATTATCTATATAATGCAAATGCAAAAACATTTTTACTAATGTATAAAAACGTGAAAAGGCCAAACCATCTTTCCTTTTTACCGCTCTGCTGTACATTCCTCTTCAGTCTGCTTCCTCTTATCAACTAAATCTTGCGTTATCTCCACTTTTCTAAATAGTACCTCACCTTTTTGGACCTTAAAGTCACATCTCAGAGGAGGAAGCACAAAGAGAAAGTGAGAGGCTGAGAGACGAGACAGAAGACAGCAGGAGAGGAACAAGCTGTACAGAACAGGAGTAAATAAGGAAGAAAAAATGCAGAAAGGCAGCCGCTAGACACATCTCGGTGATGAGGTGTGAGGATTCACTGTATCTGAGGCAACACCCCCACTATGCTCACTAAATGAATATTATCTCCCCTTCAAGACTCCTCCCCCAGTTTTAGCACAGGAGCAACAGCTCCTACAGTAACAGGAGTCCTGGACTCTGCTGGCCTCGCCTCCTTATCTGAACCAGGTGGCTGGCAGGAAGGAGGAAAAAATAGGCCGCTTTTATTTAATATAGTCATGGTTAAAAGCAAAGATTTACTTTTTAGAACATAATGAATCATGTGTCTCTTCATCCTGCATTTTACAAACACAAACTCAGAAAAATAATAGAAAAAAATAAAGAAAATGCATTTTCTGCCAAAGTACAGAGTGGCTGCTGAGCGCTGAATGAAATTTGCTGAAGAAACTGAAACTTGAGTTGTTAAAGCTAAAAATGCCAAAACACTAGCCAAAAGAAGCAAAATACTAGCAAAAGGCTAGCTGAAAGCTGAAATTGGCCAAATGCTAGCTATAAATAGTAAGAGGCTAGGTAAAAGCTAAAAGTAGCGAAAGAATAGCTAATAACTAAAAGATAAAAGTAGTAAAAGGCTAGGTAAAAGCTAAAAGTAACAGAATCGTACCTAGTAAGTAAAACTAGTAAGCTCAAGCAGTTTTAAATCAGAATGATGTTTCTGAAGGAATTGAAGAGACCCTGATGAACTGAAACGAGGCTGTTAGGAAGAATGGGCCAACAATCCTCAACAAAAATGTGGGAATAGAGAAGATGATTTCTTCATTCCAACACTGATGTTAACACTGAAGGTATCATTTTAAATTAACTTTTTAATATGTATGTGTCATCTTCACAGGCTAACAGTTAGCTCTTAGCTCTAATAAAGCTTTATTTATGTCCATTAATAGCAACAGCATCAACATAATTCACTCAAAATAGGATGAGGGAGGTGTATAAAAAAGCTGTTTACACCTCTATCTCCATCACTGTCAACTTGTCTTTTCTATCAGATGAGCCAAATTTCTTTTTTTTTTTTTTTACAATGAATGAAAGCCAACAGAAAGAAAAATAAAGTCAAACTGTTATGTGTTCTGGCTGTCTGTCAGTTGATTTCCTCTGCTGTTCAAGGATCATCACAGCAACCCAGGTGTCACAGTGACCTCAGCCGCTGACGTCTCTTTAATAAAATCAGATTTAGAATAAGCAAGTAGGCTCATTTTGAAAGCAGCTGCCTAGTCTGAAGGCTGCATCAGATGCTTTAACTGCTCAGCATGACAAAATATCTGAAGGTAACACTAAATACCAGCATAAAGATAAAATTATTTTGTTTTTTGTTATATTTTCATTTCTCAAATAAAAACTTGCCAGTTGAGGTATCTAGTGGTAATGTGAGGTTTCAGCAAAAATAAAATAATTCAGTATTTTTCATCATCATAAAAACAAACTGCGATCATCTGAATTTGATTTATTCAGCTGGATTCTCAAGATCATAAGGCTTGGAACAGTGTTGGGAATTTTCATTTGACATTTTAAAGTAATTCTAAATTGACAAAGGTCATTTTTGTATTTTCAATTTTTTACAATAGCTAACAGCTCACATAACAGCTGGGTTACCATGTTGACAAATCGAAAATTCCTTTAAATAAATTTGATGTATGTTGCCTAAAGGTCCAAAAATTAAAACCATGTTTAAATACCCATGGACTCCACAACAGGGAGCTGTTTAATTTACATAAGTTTGAAAAATCCAGGAAGACTGAAATAGAAAAAAGATATCTGTGGGTACAAATACATTTTGATCATTTATTTGATAAAAATGATTAAATCAAAAAATTCTTGAGAATCAAGACACTAGCTGCCTCTAAATATAACTCAATTTTAAACAGGATTTTTCTTCTAAAACAAAGACCCAAATATCATGATCATTCAGTACTGATTTTCAAACTGTGTGGAGTTATTTTAACCAAATCTGTAACATGCTATGCACTGTAGATCATTTTCTTCTTTTCCTCAACGTGAGCCTTTCACTGCTTTTAAAGTGGTCAGCAAAAGTCATGAGTCAGTCTGAGGTTTTTGCTGCATAATATATTTGCCAGTTGGCACTCCCAGCCCATATTCAGTCTACATTTCATTTATTCCACCTGCAAAGTCATAAATCATTATTACGTTTTATACAATCCAGTAGAGGAATCAGCTGATGACCACCTCAGAAAATGTTAATGATGGCAGCGTTTCCAGGAGAACACAAACCACATGTGTTGAATTGTTAATAGAGATGCTGCACCCAGAAAGGCCAAAGCGAAATGCTACTTTGGGCACTCCTAGTTTAGGCTGTGTCTGTGGCTGCCATTTCTAACATTATTCACTCCTTTATTAATCCTTATTTAATGTACATCTTTGACACAGGCTCTCACAGTGGGATAAATCTACAGAGGCCAGTTTTCAGTATAAGAGAGCGATGAGTCATTCTGATTATAGCAGCAGCTCAGTCCTCCCAGGGGTCAGTCTGTCTGTTGGCAGCAGACACATTTTCTGCTCCTGTGGTGTCACTTCATTGAGTAAAAGCTTTTTAGGCTCCATCAATAGGAGTGAACATTGGGGACAAGCATGGCTTGGCTTTCTGACTCTGCCATACTGACTTTTAAATCAATTTAATCATGTGTGCACATTAGTGGTTCCTGCTTTTGTCACATTTCAGAGTGTCTGGGGTGGGTGTGCTTTTTAAATAAACCTTAAATAAATCCTTCTTATGTTTGTAGAAAATTAATAATTTAAGTATCCAACTTTGAAATAATAGAGCATTTACTGGCATGCTAATATTTCTTAGAGTGAAAATAACAATTACATCAGTTTACTAGAATAAACATAATATTAGACCAGTTTGTTGAACACTTAATTGTGACTTGCTGAAGTTCTGTACAGCAATAAATGCAAAGGCTGTGCAAAGGTATTTTGTATGGAAGTTAATTCCTAAAGCAAAGAAAACATTTTCCTGATGAGTTTAAGCAATAAAAGGAGAAATATGTATTTTGTTTTGAAGGTTTCCAGAGCTTATTGAAATCCAAGATTTCATTGTGCCCACTTTTTCTGCAATAGTTTAATTAGAAAATGGATTTAATTCATTGTTTATCTTCTTATATAAGAAAAAGTGGATGTCACAAAACATTCAGGAGACTCCCTCATGAATGCTGTTCATCAAACAGTTGCCAGGAGTCACAGCCCAGTGAGATACTACTTAAAAATAAAGAACACAAGAATTTAATAGTTTTTTTTCCCTTTCATTAGTTGCCATGCTTGTTCTTTTGTTTTTCTTATATGTCCAACAAGAAGTTGTGCTGACATACCAGGTATATAAGGAAACAGTCTGTATCAACAGGCTCCAAAAACCCAACAAAATACCTGGGACTACCAACCCATGTAAAGCTGGGTGAAACCTGGCATTAAAGTGTACGGTAACCAGGTGTGAGGACAGAGCCTTGAAATTACTACGGAACAGATTAAGGAAATAAACATGTATAGAACAAAAGCGACAAATATAAAGCCACAATGATTTCAACAAAACCAAGTAGAATCCAAAAACCTTGAAATCTTAACTTCAGTTCTCATCAGTCTACAGTTAAAGCTTCAACGTGTTTTCCAAGTCTACGTCTGCAAATCAAATAAGATGTGTTACAGTCTTATTTACACTGTCGATGCGGTCAGAAATTTATGAGTTGCCAATGGTTCCTAGTGTTACGTTTCCCAGGGCAGTCTAGGGGTGTGGGGAGAAGAGTAACAATAAAAGACCGGGGAATGATGAGACAGACCAGGAGAGTGCAGTAAATTATAATTTATTAAAGAAAAAGCATGAAGGAAAAACCTAAAAAAGAAAAGGGGGTGGGGGTTAATCAGCAGCCTAAAGTCCGGGAGTGTTGCTGAATCACCAATGCCAGCCAGCTAACGTGGGAGACCCTAGTGCAGCATCGCTGCATGTAACACTAGAAATTTGGTGTATTCTCGTAAAGTGGGAGAAATTGTGAAATTTAAGTCATGCAGGCCTCTCAGATGGTGAAACCATGAATTGCACTACCACTACTTGCACTCCTAACAGACTGAGGCTGCAGGACTGCGTGTCTGATGTGGTGGTCTGCAACACAGGAGTGTCGCAGGGTACAGTTCTCTCTCCCCTCATCTTCCCCTTGTACACATCTGATTTCAAATACTTCCAGAAGTTCTCCAAGACAATGCCATCGAAGGATGTGTGTCAGGAGAATGACTGCGAGTACAGGAAGATCATCAGGGACTTTGTTGTCTAGTGTGAATGGAACCTCAACCAGATGAACGCCAAGAAAACAAAAGAGATGGTGATTGACTGCCGGTGTCATGGCAGCCTCACTTCTGTCAGCTTGCCCCAGGACAGCTGTTGCTACAATGTAGCTTACCACCATCAGTGTGTGAATGTGTGGATGAATGGGTGAATGACTGAATGTATTGTGAAGCGCTTTGGGGTCCTTGGCCTAGATAAAGCGCTATACAAGTACAGGCCATTTACCATTAGGCTAATAAAAGGAGCCAGCTTGGTCTGTGGCTGTCTTCTGGTCTCAGTCGAGGTGGTTGGAAAGAAGAGGGTCCTGGGCAAGGTCTCAGCCATCATGGGCAACAAATCCCACCCTCTGCATCAGACTTTGGGACCTTAAGGAGCTCTTTCAGTGGAAGACTCTTGCAACCAAAATATAAGAAGGAATGCTCTTGCAGGTCTGTACAATGCTGCACTGTAATCTGTTCTTTTTCTCCTGCCAATTTAAATCTGCTTCTCAAGTATATTATAATTTTAGTTTGTGTTTAATTTACTTTATATTTTACAGTTTTTTGTATTCTATTTTCTTTTCTGAATTTAATAATTCATTCTCTAGAGCTGCTGAACAGAAGACTGGCTCCAAATGCAGAAATAACTGGAAATGTTATGGTAAGTTGCTTACAAAACACAACGTCAAGCTGGCTACAAGTTGGGTCAATTTTCAACTGGTTGCAGTCTTTTCCGACTGATATTTACAAGGAAACACAAGAGTTTTAAATTAAAGCCATATATTGTCGCTGTTCAGCAAAATTCTTTTATCTCCATTTTCATCTTTTTTATTTTTTGGTAGCAATACATATTACAGTCCGGTATGCACAAAGAACAACCTGGTATGTACCTGATAGTACATGGTACGTACCAGGTATGTGCCTTTATAAGTACCCTGTAAGTATAGAGTTAGAAGTCACTTCATATTACAGTCCAGTCTCTGTAGATACCAATACATACCAAGCTGTATTATGTGTTGCTACCTGAGGTTTTGGAGATACAAGGTTTCTGCTCAACAATAATAACAAATACCCTGATTCTGACATAAGCAGCTTTTTCAGAGCATTATTAGAGCATATTTATTACTGTACATCAGAAAAATAAAGTATAGCTTATCACCTCTTTTGACATTAACGTTACAACTAGATCAAAAAAAGAATATCTCGTTAGAGCTATGAACTGATTTGTACGTTAATGACGTTTTTATCTGTGTTACATAATTGTTCCATTTATTCATTGTGAATGACTGACTGCAGTGAGAAAGCTGTTGCTCCTGACTGTGGTCGATTCTGCCTGCAGTCCATGTCCAATTTGCCAGGCAGTGAATGAGACAATTTTAAGATTTGATGTAAAAGCTTTGTGACATGTGTCAACGAACATCAAATAATTCCACAACACATACACATCAGAAAAAGCTGCTGCCTGCTGTCAGCAGGTTCATCAGTGAATCTCATCCCTCGACCTTCAGCCTTTTTTCTTTCCCAGACCAATGTTGTCACGGACTGTCCTCTCCATTATGACTGAATCAAAACTCTCATCCTTTATATTGTGGTTCATGCATTCAGCTGACAAAGTCTAGAGCAATTTGCAGTGAAACAGTGGGCTCTATGTTTTTTTGCTGCAGGCCATTTTTGCAGATATATGACTGCTGATGGACACACTGGGTGATTGCAGAGATTGAGCCTGTGGCAGCCTGGTTATAGAACACAGTCTCAAGTCTTGCTCTGGGTGCCTCATTGATGCAGTTGTTGTAACACTTTTAATGAGATTTTCTTGTAAGTTTGCAGCACAACCTTCATTTCTACCACTGATGTTTATTGAAGAAAAAAGACAAAATTATGTTAGGTAGATAACTTATTACATATACAAGTCCATTTCTGAAAACAATTGGAACTTGTAAATAAAACTGAATGAAATGATTTGTAAATCATATAAACTCACATTTTATTCACAATGGATCAGTACACATCCAATGTTGAAAGTAAGAAATTGTACCACTTTTTTGGGACAGAAAAACACTTAGGACAGGGGCAACAAAAGGCTGAAAAGTAAGTGGTACAAATAAGAAACAGCTGGAAGAGCATTTTGCAACTAACTAGGTGAATTAGCAACAGATCAGTAAGAAGACTGGGTATAAAAAGGACATTTTAGAGAGGTTGAATTTTTCAGAAGTAAAAATGGGCAACCTTCCCATCTCACCTGCTGGAGTTTGTAACCCCTACAGAGTGCACAGGTGTCTTGGTGGCCTCTCTATCTATTCCCTTCTTGCATACTCACTCAGTCTGTATCTGTATGAGCCAGATTACATTAAGAAAGAGCTGCTCATTAGAAACACCAAACATCTCCTGGAGGTCTCATCTGATTATCAATAAGTTATTTTTAGCAGCCAGTGTACACGCACATAGCATAGCAATAAGGACATTATTTAATTAAAAAAATACTGACAACAAACTGTCTCACGCAAAATAAGAAGGTGTTTGTCATTGCATATGGATACAGTGAAACTATAAATAGCACTCAAACTATTCATCTGAGATAAGATGAAAGCACAAGTAAAATAAAGTTTAAAACCACCAACAAATATATATAATATATAACTGATGTTCAAAGTGTTGCAATGTGCTAATGATTAGCAGTAAAGGACCAGGAAATATTATGCAATGTTTTCAATTGAAAAGAACACATTCTTTAATCAGCATTGGTGTCCAGGTCTATTTAAAGTCCAGAATCATCTCCTTTGTTTTTGTGGTGTTCAGTGTTAAAATATTTTTTATTAAGCACCACTCTGACATGCTCTGTACCTCATTCCTGCATGCATACTAATCTTCCTTTGATAGATTGAAGTCCAGCCAGGTTTGTGATGGCCGCAAATGTAATGATGGCATTGGACACTAGTGTGCTGGTGAGCAGTCATAGGTTTAAAGAGGACAGGATAGGGTTCAGCAAAAAGCCATGTGGGGAGCTGGTGCTGAAAGTAGTGGTGGAGGAGATGAAGAGATTGATTTTTTTTTCTGTGGGTGCTCTGAGAGAAATTCTTCAATTCAGGCAAAGGACAAACCCAAGTTCAGCAGTTTATCGTCCAAAACGTCTGGTTTGATAGTGAACGCTGAGCTGAAGTCCATGAAGAGCAACTTAACATATTGTAACTCTTTTGGTTTTTAATGTGACTTAGCAGTCTGAACAGTGATGATCTTCAGTCGACCTATTGTCTCTGTTCCAAACGTTGGTCAAAGGAGACCAGATGGCTGGCTTTAATGGGACAGGACCACTTTTTCCTAAATATTACAGAAATTAGTGCCAATGGTCTATAGTCATGCAGGCTGGTTCTTTTGGGGACTGAAATGTTGGTTGTAGACTTCAAGCAGGGTGGAATGGCTGCTTCTACCAAAGAGATGTCAAAGATATTTAAAGACCCCAACACCACATGCCTTGCTAAGTCCTGGTCCATAAGATGTCCTCTGAATGACCAACCTCAGCATATACATCACCTTTTGTTCTGTTTGAGTACAGTGGTGTCAGAGTTGTGGTACATAGAAACAGATAGTTGCCATACTGGCAAGGAAGCAGTTTATCTCATAAACTAGTGCTTCATCAGAGAATCAAAATTTTAATATCATGGCCAGGGGACTACAGATGCAAAATAGCCTTTTGGTTAATTCTGGCTTTTTTAATTCATGAATTAATGTGTTGCACTGTCTCTTTTCAAATAAATAAATCAAATCAAGAGACTGGGAGTAATACAGCATTAATATAGCATTCAGTTAAATTGCTAAGAAAGTTCTGAATTTTTTTAATTTTTTTTAGATCAGTGGTTCCCAAACTCTTCAGGTTTTGATCCACAAAATTACCAGTAGAAACTTGTGACACCAACTATCGCTGTTTGAAGTGTACAAACATTGCTATCAAGCCAAAATAACATATTCAGGCAAAAATGTGCTTTAGGCAACCATTTTTAAATATTATTTGATTTCTTGAAATCATCCCAAGATTCCTCACTTGTTGTTTGACGTCCCATATTGGGGTCCTGACTCCAACTTTGAGAACTACTATTTTAGTAGATGGTAGAAATTTGGTCCTGAATGAAACTGACTCTGAGTAGCTGTTAGCTTGACTCTAATGAGATTTTCTCCTTGATTCTCTAAACTGAGATTTCTCTGACTGCTGTCTATCGCAGGTAAGATACTGACTGTGTTCTGCTCTCCTTTCCAGGGAGTAACACTGGTTCATCTCTGGAAAACAAAGGTTTTAAAGAAAGACAGATGTGTTTATAAAGGATAGACCCAAAATATCTCTTCTTATAAACAAACCGAACAGCATTCAGGGGCAGCACTAAAGACAATGATCTACTAGAGACACATGGATGATACTATCAGTGTTTCTAGCACTTCATGCCGCAGTTGCCCAAACATGGTCAGATCCTTTGACAGTAGCTTTACCCAGACAAAATGTTCTTCTGTTTGCCTACAGGCTGTTGAGCTTGTCTGCTTGTGTTGAGTGTGTTTATCTGTGCGTGTGGGTGTGAAGATGAGTTGAGCTGATATGGAGTCATATTTGTGCCGCGATTCAGAAAAGGATTTTTCTCTTTCAGATTTCGATGAATATCCTCCCATTTTTCCAGTTCCTTCTATAAAGCTATAAAGCTTGAGTCAGAGCTGCAGTGCTTTTAGGAGGACAAACACGTACATATGATGGACATTGACATTAGTGTTTTTTTGTTGTTTTTTTTCATTTTTATCTTTGTCTCATTTCCTCTAGTCATTTTTTATCCTTTTCTCTCCTGTATTCTCATGCTGTGATTTTCTGTGTGCTGCATCACTGGTGAAGCCACGTGCTCTGTGTTTATCATCAGGAGGGGGAGGGAGAGAGTGACGGAGAGATTTTTCTCTCTCCCTTTGTCCAGTGCAACGACAGACACACACGCCCTCTCATCCGGTTTGTAGCAGGCGTAGAGACAAGGACAAAAAAAACCTCTACACGACACGGTGCAGAGCACAGAAACGCCGAGCTACATCACAGGTACAGTTATAATTGATCTATTTTGTGTTTTATATTTATGGAATATGCATGCAATGATGTGAATCAATCATTTCTGAAGGCTAAATCACGCTTGCTGTTCAGCATCCACAAGGTTATTATTTCATCTTTAACCTTGATATGTCCAAGGCAGAGAGACATAACGCCTACCATGAGCCATAGCTGTGCTGTGTTGGAGAGCTACAGGAGGAGAAGGAGGATGTGGAGGATGTTAAAATGCAGACAGCATTTTTGGCACTGAGTCTGTGAATACTGCTGCTGAGGCTTTCTTTGTATTGTACACTTTTGTTTACACACACACCCCCGCTGGCAGCTTCTGCATTTGTGTGAACAAAATGTCGACAGGTTGAATTTGTTGACCCTGCAGGGGAGAAAAATGCACCATTTAAAGGTTTGTATTTTTGACCTCAAAGCCCATATATATCGCATCCTGAAGCTGCTTACGTCAATGAGGCGGGAGCAGTGGGTGCTAGAAAAAAAAGATGTTTGGTTGAAGCAGGCTGAGACGGTTGAGTGATGACTCTACGGTAGGTGGAAGTCATAAAAGTTGATTGAATTTGGTGCAGGCTTGTGTTAGTGGCGCCACATATCTGCCTGCATTAACTGAATGCTCCCAGCAACACCTGACAAATTTGGAGATTTTAATGCAGTAGGGCAGGGGTCTTCAATTAAAACTCAGCAAGGTCCAGCCAAAGGAATTTTTTCTCAAGCAAAGGTCCAGAATGTCTTTTAGTGACAGCCATGCTAGTTTTCTTCAAACATCATATTGTTTTTTGCTTTTTTTCCAGGCCTGTGGAGCAGAGGGAATCCAGACATGGAAATTACTGTAAATGCTAGAAAGATATATATATATATACACACACACACACACGCATACATACATATACTGATCTGGGTCCTGATAAGACTTTGTTTGGGTCTAGATTCGGACTGCGGTCCACCATTTGGGGACCCCTACAGTCATTGCAAAGTTATGAAAAAAAAATATAAAGTAAAAAGCAAATCTGCTAAATATTTATCTCATATCAATGGTTAATGTGTCCTTAAATTGAATATTTGTAAGCTGAATTTCTGACGCAATGCCAACTACGACGTATGTTTGTTTATCTACGGAAACAGCCGAAGTGACTGAAAATAGGTGAAACGGTAAACTTAGCAGAGGTTTTGCAAAACCCACAAGTCTTCATTGCGCTCCACTGCCCTGTTGATCCCCGATATTTATTCTTGATGGTAGTCTTATCCTCTTATCCGTTCTTCTTCTTTTTTTTTTTTTTTTTTTTGGCGTTTAGCAGCAGATTCACTCTTATATTTCCACCTAAACGTCTTCTCCGATATTCTCCGTCTTCTCTGATATTGTACGATTCTGCTGTATTTGTTTACCTACACAGACTATGAACAGTCTAATGTAGGTCAATCATGTGACTCAAGCTTCCTTGTGATTTTTGCCAGAATCAGCTGATTGCTTTGTTTACGTGGCGTGTGGACCCACATTTCAGAATTGCATTTAATATATCTGGAAATCTACTGGAGTAAACTCCTTTAAATTGCACCATTTGATATAGTTTAAGATAACCTTTTTTACGTTGATTTTGTATTTTGCAGTGAGTCCCTTTAAGCTAGAAAACCTATGTGCTATCTTTTTTGTTACTGCCAGTGTTTCTTCAATACATGAAACGTCCAGTGAAGTCGAACCTGTTTTCCCCTTTGGGAGCTGGTTTGTTTATCAGCTTGTGGTTTAATAATAGATCTACAAAGAGCAATATACTCCTGCTTTTGTACCTTCACATGCCACACCGCAATTCCAACTCTAGCTAGTCCATAATTGGAATGAAAATTTTGAAATTTTGACTAGCTGTTGGTGATAAACTTCCAGAAGATTTTGCAAGTATTAAGTTGATTTTAATTTTGAGAGCATCTTAGGCATTTGATTGAACTCACCCAGTTATTTTGGCTGCACAATAACTGACGAACTGCACCACACTTTGAAATGTAATTTTAACACTCACTGCACTGAAATCACTCCATATTTAATATGCTGTGCACAAATTATGCTGCCTGCTATCTTTTGCCATAGTCTGCAAATGGTACACTGCTTTCAAATCCCATCATAAAAAGCATTAAAGTAATAAGGCAAATTGCATTTATGATGTTTAAAAGTTCCAACTGACTATAGAGGAATGAATACTTGAATGAATGAACAGATTTTTGAGTTATGTGACATTCATGTCAAATAGAGGGGAAGCTAACGATGCTATTTTTTTGTTTCTGATCCATAAATCATCAAATCCCAGCTGCCCTGACATAATGGTCATGTGATGTGCATTTTTCTGCCTCATTTTAGAGATACTGTTCACTTAAACAAATCTTGTTTTATAGTAAAAATTCATCAATGAGTTAGATCTTTGAAGTGGCCCTAAATAGAAACTACAGTCATAAATAATAACAAATTATTTTATCTTCAGTAGGAGTTAGGAGTCCTTTAATGTACTTATACTTATTGCAAACACAGATTTATTTTTTTATTCATTAAATGCTGATTAACCGGATCTGAAACAAACATTTGTTACATTTCATTAAAAAATCCTAAAACCTGCAAATTTCTAAAAACTCAATGCAATAAATAAGAGAAAAACTGAATAAAAACAAAAGCTAGAAATAATCTGTTGACCAAACTAGAGTATAGTTTGTGTAATTTATCTTATTTTGAATTATTGCCCACTGCCATAAAAGGCAGTCAATCATGTAACTGCCTGCAACTTTGTACATGTTTGTTTGTTGACAAAATATCTTATGAACTGCTGGATAGATGTTCTCAGAAAGTAATCATTGGATGTACATCTACAACTGATTAACGTTTAGAGTCAACCTAAGTAAAGATGATACAAAAAATAGCAACTGATTGGAACATATTTAGTAAAGACAATATTAGCAAGCTAATGTAAACAGCTAACTCACTCTATCAGCAAAATATTAGCTCATCATTTTTCAGATGTTTTGTCTCTAACAGAACATTTTTTAGTTCATAATGTTCCAGTGATGTCTGTTAGCATCACCATCTGTCATAAGGAAGCTTGTTTAAAAAAAATAAAATAAAATTGTGTATGAAAATACCAAAAAAGATTTCTTGTTCACATTAAAGCTTGCTGCTTTATTTTGTTTGATTTTTTTGCTTCTTTCTGTTCAAAACAACTCTCCTTGCTCCATGGAGCCTCCAAACCTCACTCTAAGCATTCATCTCCCTCCCACCCAGTGGCATTTTCAACAGCTAAACAATGAGGTTGGCACAGTGAGCGAGCCACTGGAAGAGCAGCACTGTTATTAACGTGCTTTGCATGCTGATGCATTTGCAGATTGCAAGATGTTTCCCTTGGATCTCTGCTGTAATTTGGTAGCGTCCTTATGTCTGTAGGAATAAGGGACAAAAGCATTATTTGTGCAAATTAGAAATGACTGTTGCACTTGTTTTTTGACCACTACAAGAAGTTGATAAAAGCCGTAGCAGTTTTTATATAAAGCTAGATAAGATTTCACAGTGGCTTCATCACTCAGTGTTAGAAAGCCTATTTTCATTCAGAGCAATTTTCACAGCAGCCTTTCAATCTGTCTGCTCTCTCATTTCTGCCGTCTGCTTTTTGTAGCTTTTTATTGCATCGCTAAAATTTTGCAAATCTTATTACTGCTTTTCCACCTGCAATGCACCAACAGCAGTACAGTGGATCTTGTTTCTTGTATTTTTATACCTGCTAATAGATGGGGCCTGGATTGTTTTGGAACTTCCCTCCCAAGACTGGCTGCATGGTTCCACAGAGCCTCCTGCAGACCATGTACGTAGGATTTAAAGGCCGCTGTGCTTGGCAACATGATTTTCCATATTGTGCCACACCCTTCTCTCCCTAATCCAGCTTGTGTGGATTTATTCATGGACATTTCCGTCTATTTGCTCCATTTTGTCAATCACTCAGCCCAGCGTTTTACATAATCATTACTCAGTAGCGAGCCTTTAAAAATCATTAGTAACTGAACAAACATTCACAGTACAGATGTAGTTTATTAGTCATGTCATTGATTTCTTTGGATGTACTTTTTAAGCCAAAATAGGCAGATTTTGTAATTATGCTTGGTGCAAAAATAAATATTTGATTTCTCTCTAGTTCATCAATCAGGTTAGAAGTCAATTTTTCCCCAACTGAGGCCATTCAAAGAGCTATCTACATCAAGTAATTTATTATTTGTTCATAACCTTTTTACAAAACCCCACATGAAAAGATATGAACTATCACTTTAACCAGTTTCTGGTGGAAAACCGTTTTTTAAAACTATTTTAAGCTTGTGAAGTTTGCTCATTCTTTAGATTATTTATATAACAAATGCATAGTTTTTGTATACATCAACAGTGAAACACCACAAAAACTCAAAAAGTCTAAAAATAAATTGAGAACAACCATTTATAAACAAATATATTACGTTTTATGTAAATAAAAATTGTAAGTCTTTTTGACATGAAATTACTAAAATTGCTAATTTTATCACTTTCAATTAATCTGTTGTATAAATCAATACCTATTATGCAATGTCCAATTTATCCTTTGTTTTTGTCTTATGATACTGCTATCAGCCAAAGTATTTATTTCAATCGTATAAAGGCCCCTTTTTTTGTTACTGTGCATAAAAATAAACAAATACACCAAATAATATGGAATACTCTAGATTTAGCACAAAAGAACTGGAAAATAAATTTAAATATTAATAATTTTGTGATTCTAATTGCAGCTTGTTGATAAAATATTAGTAAGT
>JAOXNZ010000012.1:23948083-23960082 GCA_028566095.1 Kryptolebias brasiliensis | reverse complement strand
TTGTTGATAAAATATTAGTAAGTTGTTTTTTTTTCTCATTAACACATCATTGTGCACCAGTCCAATTCTTACAGTCCTACATCAGAACTGGGGGCCTGACAGAAATCTAATTTTAAGGCAGAACAAGTTTTAGTTTAATTAAGACTTGATGCAGCTCATTTAGTTAAAAGGTTTTTCAAAAGCAATTGCCATCACGTTTGTAAAAATTGTTATATTCAGACATAAAATGGAGGATATCAGCATGTGCTGTCATCACACTTTTACAGCCATTGTTTTTCCGTCAGTGTGTGTTATCTGTTACTGTGGCACATTAGCTTTGAAATGCCAGGGTGTCCATGGTGATCATAAAGTAAACCATACCTTTAATATATGTTTAAATACTGTATGTGTGGTTTGTCTCTTCATAAATCACAAATACAGGGGAGCTTTTAAAATAAAGGTTAGAATGCCAGGATGAAAAGTATATATTATTTGTGGAAATATCCACACTTAAAACTACTGGGTTGAAAACAACCCTATTTCTAACTCAGCACTGGGTCAAATTTGGACCGAGCTAAACCTAGTTAGCTTAAACTCAGCAGGGTTGGGTTATCAGTTTGACCCAGCACACTGGATTAGGTTTTCTACCCCAAAGTTAGGTTAAATTGAGTAACGTGTTGAGTTTGAACCACTAAAAACCTGAACTTATTAGAACAACGCAAAATTTGAGTTACTAGACAATGACAACTTGGGTTGGTGCTAGCTTGCACTAAACGCCATTAGCATCAGGTAGCGAGCACCAACTAATGTTATTTTAGGAATCTGAACTCACTGTCTAGTGCAAATTAAATTTATTAACAAAGCCATCTATGTTAAACATCTCCTTATAAGATGTTTTTACCATCTTAATTGTACTTTTTCTTAAAGCAGAGGTCCAGCCAGGTCGAATTTGGTCACCTTTTGACTTAAAATGGTGGACTGACATGAATAGTATGACAGAGTCCATTTCCAAACAACCAAATATTGGGTCAAAAAGTTTAACTCAGTATCTGGTCAAACCAACCCAACCTATGACCCAACAGCTTTAACCCAGCAACTGAGATATCAGAATAACCCAGTTTTTAATATGTAATGTTGCCTTTGAGATTGGTTGTTAATCAGTAGAAAAAAATGTGTTCGTTTCCATCATCAGATATTGGTTAGAAGACTATAAGATTAGTGCTGAAACAAAACATTTTCAGATAATTGATTGTGCTTTACGTATCAGGTTACTTGTACAGAGAAAAATAGAGGCCTATTACTACAAAACCATCATGTATAAAGCTGAAATAATCATTTGCGTATCATGTTTTAGTAAACTGATTTCAGATAGCAAGAACAAGAAAATCAATCTGATGCTAGCAGTCACTACACTGCATAAACACACAATTGAATGCAGGATTGAAATGATAAATGTATGTATGTTGGTATAAAAAAACAAGTGAACATTCGTCTAGATTGCTTCACTGGGATTTGATGTCTGGTTCTCAGTTCAATCTAGGAATAAGTCTGATGAAGGTTTCTATCATTTATCAATGAATAACTTGTGGCCACACACTGTCGGTCTGTCTGCCCTACTGGCATTGCCCTTTAGTCTAATAGATAAACCATAGAAACACAATTGCAATTGCAACTGTATTACGATGACAAAATGCAACAAACACGTCATTCCTGTGTTTGCCTCAATTCACCTGCTTCTTTCCAAATTTCATTTTAGTTTTAAAGTCTTGCTGCTTTGCTGCCACAACATTTTAATCAGATTAAAGGTTTGGACTTTGACTGAATTTTTGCAACAACTTGGTTCTTTTTATTTTCAGTCATTCTGTTATAGATTTGCTGCTGTGTTTAGAATCATTGCTGTGGGACTCAAGCTAAGCTTCACATTTAACTCTAGAGTACTTCGATATACAGAGGAGTTCACAGTTGACTCAATGACCACAAGGGGTCAATGGTCCTGGAGCAAGCCCAACATCTCACCACCATCCTACCTAATGGCTGGTACTTGTTTGTGTAGATAAGCTGTGGTTAGTTTTTTGTCAAACATGGTGCTTTGTGTTGCATATCATGGCTTCAAAATTGGTCTTTTTGGTCCAAGAAACATTGTTCTAGAAGTCTTGTAGTTTGTTCAGATGTGCTGCCATATTCTTTTAGATATAAGAGGCTTTCTCCTCTTTCAAAACAAACCATAATGTTTAATCTTTCAATTAACTTTAATATTTAGAAGCTAGTAAGGCCTGCAGAGTCTGAGATGGAGTTCTTGAAGTTGTGGCAGTTTTGCTGATTACTACGCGGTCTGATCTTAGGGTGAATTTGAGGGTATCCACTCCAAGAAGATTGAAGGTTTTCACCTATGAATGATCTTTGTCACCATGAAATGATGGACTCCAAATAGTCTGGAAAAACCTTATGGCCAACAACAGTTACGTCTCTAAGATTTTTACTGACATTCTTATTGTGTGAACACACAATAATATGGCGGTGCTCACATTTAACAAAGACCAACTAATCAATGTATTTGATCATTAAATGCATGTTGGCTCTTGCCAACATAAAAAGGGCCATACATCAGTGAATTTTACAGATCTTGAGCTGAATTTTTTTTCTGGCAGTAGCTGGCAATCATTCACAGCACATATGCCAAGTGCTAATAGATCACGCAAGATGTCACAATATTGTATGAGATTGTGCACAACATTATTGTCAAGTTTTGACCAAAAGGGCTACAACTCCATTTCTCTCTATAAGATAATCTTAGTTTAAAACTCTGGCATGAAAGGGGGCGGGCGATATGCATTCCTTCAAGAATTGCTAGGACTTGAATTTAAATTGGTTTTTACCTAATTTGGGAGAGACAAGTTATTTTCTGTTTCCCTAAACATACCACTTCAGAATTGAAAGAAGGTGTACTTTTTTTTTGTTTTTTATGACTGAATTTAGTGAGCACTAAAATGTGTTTCATAAATGGCTGAGTCACCCTCACAACTAAACAACTCTCATTGAAGGGAATTCATATTGTATCAAGACTCTTTGAGGCAACAGGAAACAGCATAGAGGCCACAAAATGCAAACAATTATTGATTCCTAGTAAATTACATTATCTCGGCACACATAAAGACTTTGATTGTTGCTCTGGAAGCCTATTAGGCCTGCTAATAAACAGCTTTGAATGAGAAATTATCCTGAAAGCTCTTCCGTATAAAACACAGCAACAGCAACAATGTTGTTGTTTAACTGTGTAAAATTATGCTGTTAAACCAGCCCTAAACAAAGAGTTCACAGAGGTGACATTGTCACTGCAGATGTTCGTTCTTTCAGACTTTTTATCCCCTGTGCGTCAGTCTGCCGACAATGCACTGACCTTTTTGAGTATGATTGGGTCACAAAGTGGATTTACATACGCATTAAATCTAACCCCCGTTTTCCCTCCGCTTGCACTACATGCTCACCTCTGGATTAGATCCTCGGCACCACAGGAAAGTTTGTAAGCCCGCTGAGTCCCCTGCTCAGAACTGATAAGGTCAGTCTCCTGGCAGGCCTATTTCAAACAAAAATAACCTTTAGACGTGACATGTTGATGTTGGAATGCCACAAGTCTTTTTGTTAAATTTATATATTGTTAAATGCAGTTGTTCTGTGATGCAATAGTAATAAAAAATAATTATGTTTGCTACTTTTGTAATGGTCCTTAAAATTCTATAAAATCACATGAACTAATGACACAACAATCGTTTCTAGGAGGACAGTACATTTAACATGGCTACACACCGCCCAGCCTTACAGGCTGATAACTTAGTTTTTGTGAGATTTTTTTATTTGAACTTGTAAGCTTAGTCTACCACCTACTAGAGAGTTCAACTTTCATTAGGCAGGGTTCAGGAAACAGGAACACTGAAGCTTTTAAGCACTTAGTTGCACTTCCTCTCATCTCTGTGTCACACTCTGCTCAGCAAGTGCTCTGATTGGTTAGGGCTCTGCAGTCAGTAACCCTGTTTGAATCTGGTTCAAGCTGGGTCATGTCTCACATTGTAATTCATAAATAACTTCATAGATTGTGCTTTTGAAGACCAAATATGGCCTTGAGGCCACCAATTGATGAGTGTTCTGAGGAAACAGCCTTCAATATCATCAAAAGAAATTTGAAAAGACAACAAAGGTAAAATTTTACATTAATCAATTTTCCTTCTAGCCATCTTTTTAAAAAATTTTAAAAGAGGACAAACTGTAGCTGGAACACTGTTTTAACTGAAACTCATTCACAGCTTAAAGGACTCATTGCAAAGTATGATAAAATACTGAACTATATCAAATGGTGCAGTTTGAATGAATTCACTCCAATGGTTTTCCCACTATATTGATATGCTGAAATGGGCCTGATCCACACTCAATGTAAACAAAGCTCTTGGCAGAATACAGAACCACATGGAAACTCCAGTCACCTGATTGACCTACATTAGGCTGGCTGTAGTCTGTGCAGGTAAATAAATATGTAATATATTTTAGAAAAGACATTTAGATGGAAATACAAGAGTGCTGCTAAACATGAAAGGAAAGAGAGAAAACTAGTAAGACACCTGTCGAGAATAAATATTTGGGATCAAGCAGGGTGGTAGAGCTCAGCATTCAAACATACAGCTTTTGTGAAACTTCTGCTAGACCAGGAAGTTTACGGTTTCAATGTTTTTTCAACTCTAGCCTAACGCTAACATATTTTACTCAACAAATCTATTGGACTTCTCCATCCCAACTACTCATCCATGGACATCACCAGTGTTGACCTATTTTCAGTCACTTCAGCTATTTCCATAGGTAAACAAACACATGAGGTAGCTGGCATCTGGTCACAAATTTAGCTTACAAATTTTTAATTTATGGACACATTAACCATCAACATGAGGACAAAATGGTTCAGATTTTGTGTTTTACTCTATGAATTTGAAAAATAATTTTTGATTACGATTTTTTTGTGTGGTTTTTATGTCTTTGCAATGAGTACTTTTTAAATATGTTGGTGGTTTGATCAGCCTTCAAAATCCAGTTAAACTGTTGCCAGGTGCCAATTTCTTTAACACCATCAAACCTGAAAACAAGTTAAAAAAAGGTTTAAAATGATTCATGCAAAAATCTTTTTTTCTTTTGAAAAAGTGGAGGAAACTCCAGGTAAGATCAAAACCACTTTAAAACTTTTTGAATCTGTCTCTTGTGACACTGCTGTCTGAATGAAGATTAATGGTAAGCACAGATTTGGAACCTCATCCTCTGCACACATCTGAAGCACCATCCAGCTCTTGCAGAAAATGAGACACTCGAGGGGAGTGTTGCCCTCTAACGCCCAACCCCCCACTGAGAGCCGAGGCAAAAATAGACCTTTGAGCAAGTGTGTTGTTAAAAGTGTGTTGTTTGCTGCTGTGTGACCGGACGCTGTACGCTGTCTTTACTCTTTTGCTTTTGTTCTGGCTGTATCATCTTACTGATTCTTTGCCAGAAACAACAAGTATAAATGCAAGTTTCTTACCGTAAAACTTATAACACTTCTTAGACAAAACACTTTTATTTTACTGCTCTGTCAATGAAGCTTTTAATGCCTGAACAGTATGCTGTTGAGTGTTTTTTTCTGGAGGTGATGACTCATATTTAATATTTAATCCTCCTTTCAGACAATTATATCTCTGCTATGAGAAGCTTCTGCAGCCATATGAGATTCCTCCTGATACCCAGCAACTATTAATAATTAAAAATCTCATTTTAAATAGTGGAAAAAAAGCTGAGTGATTTAACATGCAAAAGTAGTGCGATGTTTTGCGCATGAAAGATTATTAAACCATCCATGTCAGATGGGTTTACGCTCCCAAATGTTCCTAGGGACCAACAGGTTGAATGGTGGGGGAGAAGATAGATGGTGTGAGGGGGCTAAAGGAACGTCAGTCAGGATTAACGTCTCCGCTCTGCTCAACTGGAGTAAGCTCCTCCAGGAATCACATGCTTAGTTCAACAACAGCTGAAAGACCACATGTAGTCAACAAGGATGCAGCATTTCCAAAATGTTTCGTACTGCTGTTTAGGACAACAGTTTTGACAGTTGTCTTTTATTTAAACAGTTAAATCATCTTAATAAAACCCTCCATCAGTTAATTAGTTTAATGAAATCAGGGTTTAAACTCACTAGAAACAAAGGATGCTTGTGCCCAATCCTGTTTCACCTTTTGCCCCTACCACTTAACCTCATTCCTCCATTTTGTGTGCAAACATAAAGGACTAATCCATGTGTCCTGATTCTTTTATGGATATGGGGGATGGCAAAGTGTTATCTGGCTTTAAAACCTGAGACTTTGTGTGAGGCACACTTTTAAGAGAGTGTTGCAGAGATTTTTCTATGCATTTTTTAATAACGAAACCGAATAATTCATAAGTACTGGAAGTTATTTCATACATGCTAACATGGAGCAAATTACAGCAAAATTTGTTACTAAAGCTAGTATCTCACTGTGTTGCTACTGCTGGCGACTAGTTGGTGAACAACAGTTGCAAAGAAGTCTCCAGTATGTCTTATGACATTCACAGGGGTTCTCAATTTCCTCACTTAAGTCACAAGCGGCTGAAGTTATAACATGTTCAAAAAAATCTTTTGACAAATTTTCTCTCAAAAATAGTCACAGACTCAACGTGGGTGTCTCGAACCCATCTAAATTTTGTTGCGGGCATCTTCAGCTCATCTCAAGAGCATTAGAGCTGTATTTTGAGACCTACCAGGGAGCTCTTCTTGACAGAAGACATGTCCAGGTCTAAAAATCACACCAATGATGAATCAAAAAATCTTAAAATACCGATCCAAACCTGCCAGTTTTCATTTCTAAAGTGTACTCCAGCAGATGAATTCAGAAAGGGCGGGGATGCTGAGGCAAGTATGATATGGGTGGAGGTGGTCTATGAAAATATGTGTACGGCCTAGAATACAGTTTTGCAAACCATGTGCACAAAAATAAGCTGGGATTTCCAAAAACTGGCTGTGCAAAACTCAGCCGCATGGCTTGCTGGTCACTTGATTACAAACTCTCAGAATTCAGTGAGACTGCAAGGGAACTTTATGTAATTTCTCACAATATCGAGTAAGTTTGAGTCGCCAACTAGTCTCCAACAGTCCAGCCCAATGACATACCAACTCTACCTTTACCACAGATTTGAATGTGTCGAAGTCGTTTTTAATTTTCTTACATTTCTGTAATGCTGAAGGATGCCTATGAAGCAGAGATCACTGAGAACTGGACTGTACATTTAAAGGATCAGCTTCTTGACGGAGTGTTTCCCATTTTAGGAGAATATTTTAACCTCATCCTTTTAATACTTGAAAATAAGATTGGGCTTAAATCGTGAAGACAACTGAGGGGCCATCCACATGGGAACGTTTTTTTGTGAATTTTTCTGTTTTTCCATGTGGTTGAAGGCATTTCATTTACGATGATATTTTTAGAAACAAACAAAAGAGATTGTTTGGGAAAAACTGTGTTTCTGTGTGGACAAAGCCTTGAACTAGAACCTCAGAAAACAAAACAAAAAATCAGTTAAAGCTCTCAAGACAAAAACTTTCAAGTCAGACAGACGAGACAGATTTGTTTGCCTTCGTTAATACCACTTAATATTGAGTGAGTGTGCACACTCATCTATGCTGCGTAAATATGTATTGGACAAATATCAGCTGAGCTGCTGCGTCTGTCTCAGCTTATTATTTATGACCTACATGATCCAAATACTGGAGGTCTCGGTACAGAAATGTTTGCATTCTCACTACAAATAGTGGAAATTACAGTCTGTTGAACTTTTCATGGCCAAAACAGTTCTGGGAGATACATTATTTGTTCAGTGGAAGGAACTTTGTTCATTTTTATGTACTGCATAGATGTTCTCTGATTATTGCCCACTGCCAAAAGGCGATAATGTTTTTGCTTACGTGTGTGTGTGCATGTCTGTTACCAAAATATCTCATTATTTAAGAGAATGAATTTCATTAAAACTTTCAGAAAATAATCACTGTAAGTACATCTACAACTGATTCATTTTTGGAATTGAACCAATTTAAGATGGCAGCCAAAGCAAACTGACCTTAAAAAACACAGAAATGGCTGTAACTTATTTTAAGGTTATTGGCTTAAAATCAGGTATATTCATAGCTGAGATTGATTCCTAACACATGTTCAGATTGAGCAAGACCTTTGTTTACAATTTTACCAATAACTGTTGAAGTCAACCTAGTTTGTCTGTTAGTACTGTTCATGAGACAGTAACTGTCTCATGAACCAGTGGACGGATTTTAATGAAGCTCTCTGAAAGTAATCAAAGGATGTACATCTACAACGGATTAACATTTGGAGTCAATTCAGTTAAAGATGGCTGACACAGCTAATAAACAAAAAATGGCTATAACTCAGTCAGTTCTACAAATACTGAGCTAAAATTTTGTTTGTAGTGGCTGAGAGTCATTCACAACGCATCTTCTGAGCATCTTCAATGATGCATGGGATTGCACCGAATGTTATTTTTTAAGATTTGATTAAGACAGCTATAACTCATATAGCTTAACATAAGATGATCTTATTCTGAAACTCCAGGAAGGCAGTAGATATGCGTTTCTTCAAAATATTCTGGGCGTTTAATTTATGTAATTCTTTTTATCCTGCTTGTACATATAATCAAAATCTATTGAAGTCAAATGTCATCTTTTTTTATTTCTTTTTACCTCCTAGCTAAAGTATAATATTTGCAGTTTCTGTTTTTATGTCCTTGTCACTTTGACAAGTGTCTCTATCTCTGTGAGCTCGTCTTTATCCCACTGAGGCACTCAGGAAGTGGTGCGTCATCACTCTGAGGTGATGGAGGAACATCCTTCGGAAGGTTTTTATCGTCTCTGAAGTTTGCAGCCGTATGTCGTGTTAATACACTTCAGCAGATTTAATAACCTGGTGGAGCTGCAGAGCGCTGGAAACCAGAGCGGGCATCCTTTTGGGTTTGTGGAGCAACGCAGATCAATAAAAGGCAGAGAGATGGTTCCGTACCACACCAAAGTTTCAGCTTCAGTGCTTTTATTAAACAGGGTACAGGATATGATTTTGTATATTAGGCCTATAAAGATTTTCCTTTTTTATTGCAGCTTTTCCTTTAGCTCTTCCTGTTGCTTCTCTTCCTTTTTGTTTTGTCCTGATTTTTCAGCATCGATTCAGCAATTAAACCTCAGATGAGATGCTTCTCCTTCACATGGCTGTAGCTTCGATTTTCTGTCTGACAGAAAGCTCTCTGAGCTCCCTTAATGTCCGCCTAAAGTGTTTGTCATTGGACCACTAAAACACTGGTCCCAAGCCTCCCTTTAGCCTTGCACAGAAATAAAAGGACCAAAGATTAAAGGCTTTCTGTTCAGACAGTATTTATGTTTTTAGCAAATTTAAAACTTGATTTATGAGTGTTTTATCTAAATATATTATCTGCCCTGTCAAATTAATAAACAGACTGCCTTCATAAATCGGTCATCGGTTGACCTGATTTCTAAGGATCAAAATCAGTCGTTGAAGGTTGAGGCTGAAACATGACTAAAGCTAAAAAAAAAAGCCTTCTCAGAACTGTGGCTGTTTTGGACATATTACTGTTTAGTTCCACTGAGCAGAAATATTATGATAGTAATGATCTAAAATAATTCAAATGGAGTTTCTTTGCCTTCTACATACTGGCAGAGAACAATTAAGAAAAGTCACTATGGTGTGACTGAAATGTGTGATTTGGCAAGATTATGAATGACAAAGAGCAGGACATTACGTGTAATTTAAAGCAAGAGAACAGGGAATAGAGCTCAGTAATGATACTTTAATGAGTTCACATAATGACATTGTAAAAGTGGAACCAGAGTTTGGCTGATGATGGAGCCTCACGCAGTTCTCATGATTAAATATCACATCTGGTACTTTTTACCCACATGTCAGAGGAATGTTGGCTACTGCCAAATTATTTAAAATGTTCATTTATTAAAAAACAAACAAAAAAAAGCACCTAAAAATTACAGAGCTGGTGACATTATATGCTTTTACTCAGAAATAATAGAACAAAGGGGTGGAACAGCTACGTAGTGGTTAGAGCTGTCGCTTCCCAGCAAGAAGGTTGCAGGATCGAATCCCTGTGCACATGTGGGTTTACTCCGGGTACTCTGGTTTCCTCCCACAGACTAAAAAAATGCATGTTAGGTTAATTGGTGTCCCCCGCCTCTCGCACAGTGACTGCTGGAGATAGGATGGAAAAAGCGAGTAAAGAAAATGGATGGATGGATGGATAATAGAACAAATAACTCCATGTTTACTTCTGTTAAAGTTTGAGAATTTCTACTGAATAATACTGTAACTGGTGACAAACTTTTCTGAGATTCCTGCTTAGTCTATATGTTAAAAGAGAATTGCGGTGTTAAAGTAACTATTACTAGATATTTTATGCACATTCGGTTCCATTTTCTGGAAGTGCATTTACAGACTGATTATCTGCTGCAAAACAATTCAAGAAGAAGAAATTGCTCCACACTTTTTGAATCACTGTGTTCAGTTATCACCTGTACAACATAAGATATGACATTAGCGTTTACTATCATTAGCACAAACTGTTTATTTTACATATTTAAGTAAACGTCTAGTATTCCTTGAAGTAATGCATATCGCCTGCTCCTTTTCATGCCAGAGTTGTAAACTAAAGTCCTCTTGACATGACAACGTTTTACCCATGTTAGTTAAAGCTTGAAAATAATGTGTACAATCTCATGTGATATTACAATATCTTGTGTGTTAGTGTTAGTTAGTGCTCAGAGAATGTGTTGTGAATGACTCTCAGCTACTACCACACCACGTTTTAGCTCATTATGTGTAAAATTCATTGAGTTATAGTCATTTCAGTGTAGGCTAAGGTTGATTAGCTCTGAAATTGAATTGAATTGAATCCAAAAGTGAATTAGTTGTAGATGTTCATCCAATGATTAGCCTCTGAAAGTTTCATTAAAACCTGTACAGAGATTCATGAGATATTTTACTAACAATATAGTCAAATGAACACATGGGCAAAAACATTATCGCTCTTCTTTGGCAGCGGGCAATAAAATCACAACACTTGATATGAACCTTAGTCTCTATTGTGACTCTTAACTATTCAACCCAAACAAGTCATTAAATGTCATGCTCACTTTGGGATTATTTTTTTAGCCCCAAAACTAAGAAAAACTAATTAGTTTTATGGGAATAAAATATTTAGGAGACACAGTTTCTCTTTTCACTGTGCAGCAGTGACACATTTATGATGCAAACATCAATTTATTTAACCCAAATCAGTTAAATCAGTTGCTCCACAGCTAATTCACTTTATCTGTATGTTTCTGTGAACATATCTGATTTAAGACACAAATAAAATCATGCATTTTATTTTTCCTTTTGACCTTTCAAAAGATTTTGTGTTGGACTAGAAAAAAAGATTATGCAAACGTAATTGTTGAGAGGCTGCCATTATGAAACAGATGGCAACAAATCTGTCATTTTCTCAATGCAGCCCTGCAAACTGGAGAGGAAAAGAAAGAATGTTTAATTTAAAAAGGAAAAAAATAAATAAAAGAAAAAAGCATTAAGAAGAAGGTGAGCCAGACACCGTTGGACCCAGCTGGGTTGTCATGGCAACCCTGTCTGGGAAGAACTAAAGACGAAGAAAAGCAAAGCGAGGAAGAGGAGAAAATGAGGACAAGTCCTTTTTGTTCTCATCACCAAACTGCTGAAAAGGCAAGCTGTTTCCTCCTCATAAACTCTGCTATCTCAGAAAGGGTTTTTTGTTGTTTTTGGCAGCAATATTTTTTAACGAAAAAGCAGCAGACAGAAGAAAAGCCTGTAAATATCTCCTCACCTATGGGGTGCTGTTTGTAAAGTTACACAGTCAAAGATTAACAGCAATATTTTGGTTTATTTAGCCTTTCGTAAGAAAAAAAG